>JAQNCB010000003.1:31197982-31215784 GCA_030068295.1 Euristhmus nudiceps | reverse complement strand
ACTTTTTTCCCACGCTTTGAACCATGTGGCTTATACAGAGATGCAGCTTTTCTATGAATTTTTCTTCAGCCCTCAGGAGCGTTCTAGCGGGAAGTGCAAAAATGAGACAGGAAGCAGGAGTCACGCTATGCACGCTGGCAGCATCAAACCAATGAGAACATCATGTAAAGCTGCATACAGTACGCACACGTACCTCCGCCACACTCCAGTAGATAGGTATACTGTACTGCCAGTGTGCTACAAAACATTTGCTTGGCTACTGACCTCCGAAGATGGCACCAGCGAAAAAACAGGCTTACAAGGCACAATTCACACTACAGGCAATCACTTACGCAGTCGTAAATGGGAATAGAGCAGCCGTGAGAGAATTCAACATCAACCAATCTATGGTGAACACTTTCACTAAGGCTGGGAGGCAGCGTTATGCCACCATTTGTGAATGGATTGTGGATGCGTTTGGAATGGACTGTTTAGCTTCCGCGAGGGTGTTTTTAAATATGCAGCACAATAAAGCTGAACCAAGCTCACTGTTTAGCTTCGGTAAATATCTTATTTCTCAGCCTGGATATCAGAGGCTTATAGTCCGGTTTTCTTTTAAATTTTAGTGGGTGTGGCTTATATTCAGGCTCTATAGTCTGGAAAATACGGTAATTTCTGCATCTTTGTCCACAGCTGAACACTGGGTTATAAATTCCACAATAATTCTAAATATGGGAAGAATGACAAAGTCATGCTTGCAGTGATACTATCAGAAATATCCAAATCATATCCTGAGACCTTTTTCAAAACCTCTGCAGATCCTGAGATTATGCATCCTTTTGTCACAAACTTGGCCACCAACTGCATATTAAGAAAACCTTTCCATATTGTCTCTTGTCTGGACAGGAAGTGACTCGTCTTGTTGTCTGCTGGAGTATGAGTGCTCGGCAACCTAGAAGATAAACCCAAAACCATGACTGGCGAAACAAAATGCATCGTCATTTCATATGATGATCGTTAATGCTCCATGACAGATAAATCACCTTGCAGTTAGGGTTGGTGAACTGTAAAACTTTGGAAGCGATGGAGCAGAGGGCTTTGTTAGAATAGATTTGAGCACGGGTGGGGGAGGCGCTGGTGGCTGCAGGGGCTCTGGTTTTTTCGCTTCCTCAGCAGTCTTAGTGTCGATAGGTACAGTGGTTAGACGTTTGGGTGACTGTGGAACAGGAGCAGGACAAATAGCAGGAGCAGGAGAAGTAGGAGGAGCAGAAGCAGGAGGCGGCGCAGGGGCAGCAGAGGGCATCGGTGTAAAACGGTATCCTGCTGTCCGTGGATCCCTCCTTGTAATGGTCACTACGGAAACCGCAGGGATTACAGGTGGAGAAAAGTCTGTCGGTGTCGGCTCAGCGGTAAAGTCTTCTGCAATCGGAGAAGCAGGAGACTCCGTAATGATGGAATCTTCTCCATGTGCAGCAGGTGGAGGAGTTTTATCAGAGACGAGGACGCCACATGGAGGTTTCTCCTCCTGTTCATTCTTCAGCTCGTCTTCATTAGGCGTCTTGGCTTCAGGGTCCTCGCCGGCAGAAATCTGACCTACAGTACAAGTGTTTACGGTAAAGCTATTCGCATAAACCCTTCAGTGTAGAAGTTTAAAAGTCAGTGAGGCGAAAACGTACCGGTACAAATCCGGCATTTGAGGTCAAAGAGGTGAGCTTTGTGTTCTGCTGTTGTGTCTTTCAGCATGCTGCTGATGATGTCCGAGACGGCAGTACTGGGTTTCTTCATTTGGGCCTGTCGGGCCTGGACATATAATATAAAGTACAATAATAATAATAATTATAATAAATATGTACAGATATGGTTTCTAAATCATTAAATAATTATTTGATAACTAATTCTGAAACTCGCCGATGAAGGCGTGGCCATGGTGTCACTTTTTCCCGCTTTGTTCTCGGACACCAATAGAGGTTCCTCCAAGTCTATGCAAACAGGAGATGGTTGTTGCTTCGGAATAGGATGATTAGTTGTATTTACCTAGCAAGAAAAAAAAAGTATGTCTGGATACAGACTTGTTGGTTTATATTTATAGAAAAATTGCTGTATATATATTTACACCCACACCAAGACAGCAGGTGGTACCTGAACAGACAAAAGCTCCTGATCGCTCATACGGGTTAGTTTAAATGGCGTGATGTGTCCCTTTACAACCTGGTAAAAAAGACCCTGAGAAAATATATTAAGATGAAATAAAATGTAAGTGGAAGCATACACAGGTTACACTGTAACATATTAATTATTCAAAAATAAGTAAAATAAAAAAGTAAGACAGGGTGGCATCAATAAACATTAAACCATGATAAAAAGGAAACCGTGGTTGTCAGATATTAGTCATGAGGGATCACAATGATAACTAACTGGTCGTGAGGGAACGTGGTTATTGGTCGCGAGAGTGGTTTCCAGTGATTGGTCATAGGGGCCCATGGATATCAGTGATTGTGGTGGGGGGCCATGCTTAAATGGTTGATTATTCGTGGGGGACACATGGTTATCAGTAATTAGTGAGGGAGCAGTGTTATTAGGACTTGGTCATAAGGGCCTATGGTTATCAGTGATTGGTCTTGGCAGAACATGGCTATTCGTGATTGGTAGTGAGTGAGCATGGTTATCAGTGATTGGTCGTGAGGGAGCATGGACATCCGTGATGCGTCATGAGGGAGCATGATTATCGGTGATTGGTTGTGAGGGAGCATGGTTATCCGTGATTGGCTGTGAGGGAGCATGGTTATTCGTGATTGGCTGTGAGGGAGTATGGTTATCGGTGATTGGTTGTGAGGGAGCATGGTTATCTGTGATTGGCTGTCACAGGTACAGGTCAGGCGTTCCTCTGTGAACTGGACTGGCCTGCTTTGTAGTCGGTCACTGCTGTTCTGAATAAGTACTAAATTTGTCACATTTTTTTTCTTCATTTAAGTCACTGGAGGGCTCCAAGTTTTCAATCCAGGAGCAGGGTTTGGCCCCAGAAATTGCTGCTGATGTCAGACTTAACATTTAGAAATGTGGATAATTTTTAACAGTAAACACACCTTGTTCTTGGGGTCTTTTAGGCTCAAGAGCAAAGATCTGTATTTAATTTTGTACTTGTTGTCAGTAGTATAGTACATGTTGAACATCTCTCTCTCAATATTTACAGCCAGCTTTTCCACTTGGCTCTCAGGAATCTCCAAATCATCGCTGTCATTCACCCTAATAATAAAGAAAACTGTCTTAGTAAAGGTCTTGTTCAAACTGACCATCATTATCTAGCATTCTGCTATAGTCATTGTACCATTAATAAATAAATAAATAAATAAATAAATAAATAAATAAATAAATAAATAAATAAGAGGGCAGACTTTCCAGCCTTGCTCTACAGAAAAATCCAAACAAGTTGCTCTGGCTGACCTTTTCAGCAAGGTGTCCGTGAGAGAGCGCCGGATGTTCTGTCTCATCTGCATGTTTGGATGTGTTTGGAGAGGTCGGGATGGAGGCACAGGAGCAGGAGTGACAGGCAGGACTCGTATCTCTGGACCAGAGTTAGAGGCTTGGGGTACGTTAGGTGCTGCTGGAGACTGGCTTGGCTTCTTTGGAACAGTAAAGACACTCTTGTTGACTTTGGAAGCTTCGTTCAGGAGCTGGCGGGATACGGCGAGACGAGGAGACCCTGGCATGGTTTTCTTGGCTCGGCTTGGAAGTGGATTTGCGGCAGGTTTCTTGGGCGGTGGAATCGATGGAGCTGGTTTCTCGGGCGGCGGAATCGATGGAGCTGGTTTCTCATCTGCTTTTTTATCAGCAGGAACCTCTGATGGAGCTGATAGATTCGGAGTCTCGATCAGATTAGTGGTCGGTGTATTATTTGGGTTGCTTACTGCAGCCACTTTTTCTGAGTTTGTTGATGCTAAAACAAAGCAAACAGGACATTTTTTAACTTGCAGTAAGTGGCTGGATGTCCAGAGTAGTTTAGGTGTTTGCTGGTAACATTTATGCTGCTGTGCATATTAAATACATGTTTATTTATGTTCAGGAAAAGATCAAAAATTCTGAATCAGAAAATCAGCGTGTTAAGACAGTCCCGTCTATACAGTGTGCACACTTGCATTCACATTATCAAAACTAAATTCTCACCCATAACAAAAGCACTGTGAACAAATGTCACTTCTGGAGGGGAAATTTTTTTTAAACAGAAGTACTGGACATAACGGGTCACCTGGCATGCCTCTACCGTAAACCCTTTTAGTTTGAACTGTGATCCTGATCTTTCATACGTTTCCTTAAAAGCGGTACCAGTTCATGGGCATTTTGTCATGAGTAGTGAACGTTTGGGCCAAATCGATGCAGGTGTTCATCCTGCAGAGTGTGCATAACATTTGTAGATGTATTGAGGTGAAAAAATAAGAACTCTCATTATAACAGATTCTTGTGAGAGACAGGAATGTCGTAATCGTATGACATGATGTGCTGCAGTGTTAACATATTAAACAAGAGGAGGCAAGATGCTTGTCCTGGACGACGGTGGAAGGTATTATGTTCCAGAACTCGAAACGGCCATAAGAACTGAAACAAAAGGAAATTAAACCCAAATTTAAAAGATTGCATGTATGGTGCATCTGTTTTAATTAAGGTTTCATGAACCTTTTGTTCACCATTTAAAGAAAAAAAAAATTATATGAAAAGTCACAGCCTCATCTTGTACTTCTGTCAACACAAAACTAATTGGGATGTGAATACATGGCACTGTATTATTTCTTTTATACGTACAAGCACGTGTACATGGAATAAAGTATGAACTGTAGAAGTGCTAAGATTTATTTTATTCAGAAGTTCACTAATTTCGATCAGATTTGTTGGATTTATAACTAAGCACTGTTATTATTGCCATTACCTTATATGAACTTGGGGATTCGCGTCCTATTCTCACGATTAGGTGCCCTTACGAGAGTGGGCTTTTCGAACTGGCTAACGCAAGCCATTAAACAAGTTTTTGCTAATTGCAAATTCGAACCTGTAAGTAAAAACCACCTGATAATGAAAATACACACATGTTCACGTGAAACTGGAGAGTTTGGACGGCTTGCGTTTCATTTCACTTTAAAGTTCAGGCTGAATTACTTGGGCTTTTAGCTTGGCTTGTAGCGCAGATCTCACCTGACCTGCCTCCGTAATGGTAGGCTTTAGTTTCTAGTTTTAGTTTGCTTTTATAAGAGTTTAAAGCTATTAAAAAGAGTTTAAGAGATACCCTTACACAGCTCATTGACTAGGTCATGAATTTTAACAATGTAAATAAAAATATAATAATCATATTTTTTGGTTCCTAGTTTGCTTATGTCCCTGTGTAATACAAAAACAATAATTCATCTCAGACTTGGTCCATGCTGCCGAGCTGCATAGTTCCCCTCAACGTTCCATCGTGGGGACGATTCGGCAAAATCCACTTCGCCTTCAGCGCATAGCTTTTAATTATACCAAGATGGAGAACCAATCAGATCAATGCAATTCGTGACTTGTATAAACGAATAAGTGATATTCAGACCACAAGTAAAACTTGCTCCACTTCTTAGTTTTATACTGTATGTGGTGTGTATGAAATTAAACGTGCACATAAAGGTTGCATACTACTGAAAATCTATAGTAGGTTGGTTTATTTTGCTGAATGAAAAAAACCCTAACATTAGCTGGTATTCAAAAAAGTTAACTTTGTTCCTCAAGTATAATGACAAACACCTTGTGTTACTGCCGCCTTATTCTAGTAAAACTGGCCGCCTATAATGGTATACAGTGCCATGTGGTATTTAAAACCTTTAATGGTTTTGAACTCTGGTGTATCCTGCTGAACTCTTGAAGCAGTACAGAACATCCAGAGCACTTCAATCATCACAAAAAGGACTGTAATCCTGATGCTCATCACATCTGTAAATATTTCATCTATGCTGCCACTGAACTCTAATACGTACATATTAAGTGTTCAGATAGCAATGGAAACTAGATTATTACTGCCACTCAAATCCCGGTAAATTCATTCCCTCTTAACCTGGAGGACGTTTTCTTGATTCGCGTGAGTACCTTTGCTTGGTTTTCCAGGTAATTTAGGAGAAATTTGCTTTTTGTTTCAAATAATTACTTAATATTTTGATGCACAGATGTACATGTTAAGTCAATGAAATGTTACTGTGTTGGTTGTTGATGTAAATATCCCTTTACATTAATAGAAGTAGCTTATATTGTTGTATCCACCCCACGAGTAGAGAAAAACTAAATGGTGGTGGAATTTGCCAGACTTGCTTTACTTAAAAATTAAACACTAAAAAAACCAAACCTGAACACCAATGACTCTCTTTACAACTTTCCACAGTCATCTCGGGCTGTGTCTCAAAATGAAAACTCCTAGTACACAAGAAATTTAAGTTGACTGGTACAAAAAGAGCTTTTGTTCAGTTTAAAGAATGTAAGAGGTTTTAAAAATTCAAACACTAACTAAAATAATAAAGTTAGTCATTGTTAATACTGTGTACAGAGTAACGTAGCTTTCGTTACTACAAGTTTCATTTAAAAATGGCTTCACTGAAAGCAACCCAGTTAATGAGCTGAAAATTATTTGTGAAAATATTAAAACAGAAGAGGATGTGAATTTCTTTCGCTACCCCAAATCAAGTGAACACTGATGTAGGAGCAATACCTTATGGTAAGGGACACTAAAAGATAAACAACTTGGGGTATCTGAATATCCACGTTGATGTTTTAAACATACAAATATTGCAAGGAAAGCCATAAATGGGACGTCTGACAAAACCTGGATGAAGCTGATTTTTGCACAACTAGGCAATAAGATCAGGTAAGTTTAAAATTTTGAGTTGACTTTTAACATCCAGTGCCATTAAAACACACTGTACAATCTCTACTTTAAATCAATAGCAAACACACTTCCGTTACTAGAAGGGAAACATAATAGCTGTTGAAACAATTAGCCTCAAAATCAAATGCCTTTTTCTCCCCTCTACAAATTAACTTAAAAATAAATAAATACAATAAAATATTGAAGCTGAAGTCCAGTACGAAAATAGACAAGGATCCTTCTACTGTGAATATCAATTATGAAAGAAGAGCTCTTATTAGTGTTATATATTAAAATATCTCAATATGAGCAATTATGAACAGCATAAATTATCAGTTTTACCAAACGCTGTTCAATATTGAGGAAGGTCAGTACTTATTTGTGGTCTTAAATTTCTCAACACGTAATATGGCACGCTGTAATAATATAAATAATATAATGATGCAGGTTTGGTAATTTTCCAATATTTCTGCTCTTATCTTTAAAGTTAGACAGACTTCCCAAAACGCCATAAAAGAAAGTGCATGCACAACAAAAAGGTGTACAGTTCAACAAAATTTTCAGCAAAATGCACCTTTGATTGAAACAATAATATAAAATTTTAATTCTGGCAAAAAATAATAATAATAATAATTCTATTTTTAGTTTTATTTATATGTTGGGATACACAAAATTATTTGTTGAGGTTAAATAAGCTTAATATCTGTACCAAGGGAAGAAAATTTGATTTTCAAATCAGTGCAAACTTAAGTGTCTTGTTTAATTTTTAACAAATTAATCTTTTTTTTTTTTGGGTTCCTCGCCCAGCCTGAAAGTTCTTAGTAAAGATTTCAAATATTTATTGTATTAACGGTGTAAAGGCAGATACGTGATATCTATATGGATATTCCTATAAAATCAGATTTGATTATTGCTCTCTAGATATACATTTCTCACCTGTTTAAGAGAGAGAGAGAGAGAGAGAGAGAGAGAGAATCATTAAATTACAACCTTACAGTACCATGAGTGTTGTACAATATTTTATGTCAATATTTTAAATTGGCTTTTGACTAAAAATCAGCAATCAATTTTTGCCTTAACTTATTTATAAAGTCAACATTCTGTTGTAATGCACCAATATCTAACAATTTAAATGCAATATTAAAGTTGGGATTCTCTTTTCCTGTGATCATACTGTGACTATTCCTAAATTTATAAAGAAAAAAAAAATTCTAAACATTGCTTCTATAATGAAGGCCTTTTCTCCTAGATGACGTTTTCCTGGTCAAAAGGGAAGTGTAGGGCACTACGTGGAATATTCAAGGATTTCCTGAGAGATTTTACACTGCAGCCATGTGAAATACTCAAACACCACCGATCTCCTGGTACACGTTCCATAATATTAATGACCACATACTGTATCGGGAGCATGTCGACTAAAAAATGTAAAGGTGTACTCGATGTCTATCAGTCAAGAGGAAAACTTAGCACTAGAGGGGAGTAGTGAGCTTTCAAAAATGAGTGGCGCCAATTTAATATGGACTTAAGAAGCTGTGTTTGGATGCAAAACTTTGGCTGAATAAAAAGCACATGGAAACATGGCTGAAGTGAAAGGACGACCTATTGGATGCAGAAGCACATCAGCCACGGCTGGGTGTGGAAGCACACATGGACATGTGTGAAAGTGTACAAGACTGAGTGGAAGAATTTCCCCAAAGTATAACCTTTTAAGTCTTAAACCCTTAACAATAACATTTATAATAACAATAATACATGCGCATTGTTGAAACAGTTCCAGTCTTGCCTGGGGGGGGGGGGGGACGACACACCAATGCTTTGCCATTTCTTCATGTAATTTCTCATGTTCGTCTCCAGAATTGAAGTTTTTTTTCCCCTGTTTTTCCTGGAAGTCATCAGATCTTCTTGGTGTCTGTATGGACTCCAGAACCAGCTGATGTCGGAGATGTTTCTGCACCACCCTCAAACTATGCAGCATGATGTTTTGTGTTCCAGCACATTCAAAGCAAATCCATTTAAGGTTTTTTTTGTGCCAAATGAATAAGGATAAGAAAGGATGTGAACGCTAAAAATCACCAACGAATGGGGTTTGGGTTGATTAACCCAATGCTTAGTGGGACAATGAGACATGGGACATGCTTAGTGGGACAATGAGACTTTTTGTTTTTTGATGTTTTTTTCCTGAGCAAGAAATTGAGACCTAGTTCTTTTTATTATTATTATTATTGTTATTATTATTATTAATAATCTACTGTAAATTAAAATGTTTTGTGTATGGCAGTAAGAAAAGTAGGGGGAACCAGAAACATCTGGCAAGTGTCAACGATATGTCATGGTTTGCGAGCAAATGAGTGAATTTGTTAGTGTTTTGATCACTTGCTCTACTCAACCTGTTAGCTTAGCCATCTTTGTGTTGTACATCATTTCTTGTAAACGTCATCGCTTGTGTGTCATGTATAATCCATGTATACTCGGTATAGACACCTGCATGTTTCATCAGGAAAACATTAGTATTAAGGTAAACGTGGTTGAAGGACACCGAGTTTTGCAAAAAGTTATAAACTGCGAAGGTGTATGTAGTAATTTGACCATTCCAAAACTAAAAGCCTCTAACAAAAAGAGTGCCACCGAGTTTTAGAAAAGATGCGTCTTTAACTCCGTGTGCTCACAAGAGAAATCAACAAAAGCTTTATATGGTTTAGATCCCATTTCAAACCAGTCGTGATAAAAAAAAACAAAAAAAAAAAAACAATAATCTGGACAGAAACTTCACCAAATACTTGTCAAAATTGCAACGAAACCGAAAGGTAACCTTTCGGTTTCATGGCAATTTTGACAAGTGTTAGGTGAAGTTTCTGTCCAGATTATTGTTTTTTTTTGTTTGTTTTTTTTAAATGCCACCCTGCTCATTTCCATGGAAGCAAGAAAAGAAAATATGCAGTTGATCCACCCATTTCAATCTCCATCTAATTGTTTTCAAGGCCTGAATTTCTCTAGAAGAAATATCTTCTAGGTTGCGACTGAAATGTAATTCAGTGAAAACTATCATAATACATCACATCCTGTTTAAGGCATGGAGTGGCAGACAGCTTAGTGTTGTGGTACAGACTTGTATGTTAATGTGATTTTTAACTCAAGTGGACTTGAGCTAGATGAAGAGATTGGTGCTTCCTCCAGTAGAAGGATAGACATGCCAGGACGTCCCCTGCATGTTAAGAAGGTCCTCCATTTACGGTTACGGCATTCTGCAGCTGCTCTTCTCCAAGAGTGATTTACATTTTGTTTAAAATCTAATTTACACAACTGAGCAGTCGAGGGTAAAGGGCTCAGGCTCTCGGGCCCAACAGTGGCAGCTTGATGGTACTTGGGCTTCAAGCACCGACCATCTAGTCAGTCATGAGCCTTAACTATTGAGCCACAGGCTCTAATGTTTAGTGTTGTGTGAGGTAGCAATGTGATAAAAAATATATACATGTATACACTCATCCCTCGCTATATTACGCTTCAGGTTCTGCGGCTTCAGTGTATCGTGGATCTTTTTAAAAATATTCATGGAAAAATAGTGGAAAAGTTCAGGAAAATGCTGCGAGGGGTCGCTACCGACTCGAGTTCAGTTCTCAGTTTGACTCTGACTCCAACTATGAGTGCTTATTCTCATCCCAGCCTCTTCTAATGCTGGGAAATTCATCTCGACCAATCAGCTTGAGATTTCAGAGCCGTGTAACCTTGCGGCCTTTCCCTTAACTCTTTCACTATTAAATAGGGAAAAAGTTAAGGGAAAGGCCTCAACGTCACTACAAACTGCGGTTTGGGTCTTGATTTGGGACATGGTTCTGAAATCTCAAGCTGATTGGTCGAGAAGAATTTCCCAGCATTTGTTGACAGAAGTGAGTAGAGCCTAAATAAAATTACGTTAAAAGTTCTAAAAACACATTTCTTACACTTTATTTACATGTACAATTACACGTATGTATTTTATATTATTTATATTTTATTTACATCTTATCCATTGTTTTTGAATGTTTGTTATTATAAGCATTAATAGCGTTTAATATGTATTTATATTATATACATGTATGTATGTATGTGTCAGTCAGGGGGAGTCGATCCAACTTTGGAGAAATTCTGTGTTCCGAGTACGGTCTCGACCCCCTATTAACCGCCAAAAGTGAGGCATTGCTGTATATGTGAGGGCGAAGGGTTGAAGCACAAGGCTACCATCAACCAAGAACAGCCAAGAACCTAGATGGGGGGTAGCCGTAATCCAAAGGTTAGAGAAGCAGCTCTGGGACCGAAAGGTCACTAGTTCGCTTCTTGAACCAGCAGGGAAAATGTGTGGCGGTGGGGGAGTTAGCAGCACCTTCCCTTCCTCCACCTTGACGGCTGAAGTGCTCTTGAGTAAGGCACCTAAATGTCAACTGCTGTCCGGGGGTCGACCCCAATGTGTGTGACAGCCTACTGCTCCGAGCGTGTGTGCTCACTCTGGCTTGGTTATATGCAGAGGAAATTATTTCCTTTACGGGATTAATACAGTATTTCCAAAAAATAAATAAATAAATGGATTTGTAGAAAGAAACTGGGGAAGGGGGGTGGTGTTTTGAGGTGCTTGGACCGTGCAAATTGACTATTAGTTTGCATGTTGTTTAATTTTAGTTTTGTTTGTTGCACTGATTCACCGTATAATAACTGGTTGGGGTTTGCATCGTGATCGAGCTGGGGATGGATGGACGAGAAACAGAATATCCTGTGCAATAAATTCATAACACTTGTAAAATCCATACTACTAGCCACGTTATTCATCACATGACAATTTTTCATTCCAGCCCCGATTTCATTGGAGATTTGAAGAAACAAGACTGAAGCCTACAGCATGGAAAGCAGGAAAGGTTTCCGACCGATTCAGTCGACAGTTGGTTTTGTTTTTCAGGTTATAAATGCTCGTCTCCAGGATGATGCATTCAAGAGGGGGTCTCTCATACCTTTAGTATAGTTTATTCTTTAATAAATAAACCTTATAGGTTTTGAGTGTATGAAAACATGATTCACAAGTCACTGCTGGTGTTGATATGGTACTTTGACCTTTTGACCCTGAACACAGACACAGGAGTGCATTCACGTGTACCATGTGCGAGTTTTGAATTACACTGGAGGTAAAATACACCGGACGATGTTTACTAACTGATTCCGAGGACATTTCAGACCAGCCTGGAGTCATCGTGGGTGACAACAGTGGTGGAGTGGTTGCCTCACAGAAGAGACCTTTCCGTGTAGAGTTCTTCCTGTGCTTGCATGGATTTCAACTGGGTACTCCGGTTTCCTCCCACACTTCGGGAAGATGACCGGGCCAGTGGTTCACTTGTGAGAGCAGGATTGTGATTGATTCGGACAGCGTCAACAGGACAGTGTGTATGCTCTTCATCCAAACCTTGCACACAACCTAGCAGTGTATACTTGGAAAGCATGGCCAGAGAATAAAATTGCACATGCATGGGTGTGTGTAAAAGTAAATAAATAAAGGAAACTAGCAAAGAGAAAATGATCAGACAGCTATTTGAGGCTTAAGAGGAGGTTTTTATCAAAGATAAGCTGACGGAGGTACACAGGAACTGAGACCGTAAAAACGAGGGAAACATGGAGTGTAAACGGCAAAAACTATGATCATCTACTCCTGCCCTTGCAGTCAGAATGTAAACAAAACTGTTTAAATTTGATGTGGTTTGTCCTGCTATCAAAGTTAGTGTGGGTGATGCGAACTTATTAATAACCTGCATAAATCATACAGAGGCTCATTCATGCGCAGGTTTGTCAAAGGTGTTAAGCATTACATCCACAAGAGGGCGTTTCAGAGTCAAGAAATTCTAACAAGAAGAAAAAATGGCAACGGTGAAGGTGCTCATACCTAAAGCAATTAAACTTACCCGTCAATTTATAGTCTGCCCCAACATGCAGACATTTTGCATGTTGAGAAGCAGTGAGCTCAGGCTAACGCAGCTTTCTACTGAAGAGATTCATTGAAAAGAAACTACTGTGTTGGACATGATACAAACTTTACTTGGTGTGCGTTAATAATTTTAAATTTCACTACTGCAAAAATCATGAGAATGTTTACGTACCAGAATCGACAAATGATCGCGATTGCACATGTGCTGGTTCTCTGCCTGCACTCCGCTACGCACTTGACTGGTTCGGGGTGTTTACACTAGAGGTGCAATAGAAAAGCAACTGAATGCCTTTCGCCAGTTTTCTGTGAATCCGAAAATTCACGTCAAGATGCTTTTGCGACCCCGCATGCAAGATAATACAGACGCTCCCCAAATTATGGAATTTCGTTTTACAAACGCTGCCTGCAAGTCAGATTTTGTATTTAACGCCTTTTCTGTGTAGTACGTCTTTCCGCCGCCGATACCGACGCCGCGATCGTAAACAAACCTTCCGCCCAGCATCACTCTCCTCTGCCCATTTCGTCGTGTGTTACCCGAGTGTTCAGACGTCATCAGTGAAGTCTTGCGTTTTATCGTTCCTTTGTTCATACATCCCTAATCCAATATGGTTGGTGAAAAGCCAAAGGGAAAGAAAAGGCTGCGAGCTATCTCATTTGAAACGAAGGCGGCGATTATAAAGAAACTATGCTGGTGAGAAAACGGTCAATGAGGCACATTACTTACACACGTTACTTATACACATACCAACTACTTCACCTAACAAACCGCCCATCGGAACGTCATTCATTTGTAAGTTGGGGAGCGTCTCTATTTTGCGGGTTAAAGAAGTTAATCGCACGAAAGTCGCAAGGAGGTCATGTGACAATTTACGACTGGTTGTTGGATGTTCGGTGGGGGGGGGAGGCGATTCCCGTTGCTTTCTGTTCACTTTTTTGCTTTCGAACCACTCTATTTGCACTGAGTGTAAACAAAATGGAATCACCTTGATACAATCACAACAAAAAATAACACCACCGGATAAAGCCAGGGATCAAATGCGTTCTGTTTCGAGTAAATTGAGCCATTCTGAAAGTTTGGTGCTGATACGTGATGTGCTTGGTGCTGACACGTCCCATCCTCACAGACAAACGGTCTTAATAACAGACTTATCAGGAAAGAAGCACACAGTTTATACTCTTATTAAAAATAGAACAGAACACAAGCATCATTCTCCATACAATGAAACCCCGAGATAACGAAAGCTTCAGTACACAAAAAATTAATTTTACAAAACTATATGCAAAGATTTTTTAGCTTCGTATTACGAAAAATACGAAAGCACAACACTCATAGAAATTTTTTTAATTTGTGCCATACGATCCTGCTGCCCGATTGGTCAGAATATTTCCCCAGTCATACTCAGTCCCATGATCCTGCCCTCCGGAAAAGACACACCCTGAAAGGGCTCACACAGGTCTTCATCTTGCGTAGTTTAATGACATTTGAGTCATTTCAGGAATTTGTTGAAAAGAAGGCATATTTTCTGCCGTTTGCCTCCTCCTCTGCCCCCACTTTTGCTTTCGGACATCGCCTCACTCGAAAAGTAAGGTTCCAAATTTTCGGGGTTTTTTTCTTTTTTTTGCATTATGTTCCATTATCTACTTCATGTACAGATAGTAACGGTTAGGTTCGACATATTGAATGATTCAAATGCATTTGGCTCTTATTTCATTCTGGTTTTACCCATATTATAAAATTTAATGTGTTGTTTTTGTAGAGCTTGGAACGAATTAGGAGATTTAGATGAACACGATTCATGACACGAAAAAAAAAAAAAAAAAAAAAAAAAAAAAATCATGATACGAAAGCCACTCCAGAACTGATTAATTTCGTATCTCGAGGTTCCACTAGACTTCCGAAACTTCACCAGTAACCCGCACTGTTCCTTCTAAATCAGCTTACCGACACCCTCCCAATATCCTTTCAACTGGTTTGCATGAACTGTGCTTCAGCATCAGAGTTCCACCATTATTAATGTTTCTTGGTCGTACCTTGCTTGAATTATTGACTCCAGCACCCCCGTGATTTCTGATACGGCTCTATTTCATACATCTCCAGAAAATGTGCACGAATATGGGGAAGATGAACAAAGAGTACAAAGGCTACATTCTTTCTCTCTATTTAATTATGAGCATAAATGAGCCTTGAATCAGTCACAACGGGTCCAATAGCCAGATTGTATCAAACCCGAATTGTGCCAACTATGTTGTCACTCTAGAGTGTGTGTGCGGTCTGCAATATAAACAAGACCAAATAAAAAGCAACTGAAACGAAACAGAATCCAGACCTGGCAACCCTGAGGGCCGAGAGATGTCGGGGGTACAGAGAAAGGGTTCTTCTGAGGGGTTGGTTAATACTGGTGCTTATAAATCATTTCTGAATATATACTGGCTCACAGCTGGACAAGTGATGCACGGTATTCCTGCACAAAACATGAAGACTGGCGCGCCTGACTCGGATATTTACCTTCAACCAAGGAGATTACGTTTTACTTTTGGTGTGCATGTATGCGCATTAGGATTACAAAAAAAAAAAAAAAAAAAAGGACACTTGTGGATTTTACTAGAGGCGGGGCTCTGGACAGGAACGATTTTGGAGATAATCTGAACCCAGAGTTTTTTTTTGTTTGTTTGTTTTTTTAAGGATTCTTTAACATTGTGAGATAGGAAAAAAAATTTTCAGTGTGGTACTACAGCATGTCCAGTTATTGTTTGGTTTTTTTATTTACCAACTCGGCAGAACTTGCCACTCTCTAAGTCAGGGGTCACCAACGTGGAGCCCGCAAGGACCACATGAGTAGCCCGCAAGGACCTGTTCTAAAAATAGCTCCTCTTATCAGTGAGCTACAGCTAATTTTTTGTGGCTATTCTTTTAAAAAAAAAAAAAAAAAAAAAAAAACACTTGCATTTGGTGTGAAATTGAAAACGACAATATTAAAAAACCCACCCTTTTAAAAATGTTTCATATTATATTAGCACTAGCTGGTCTCCATGGCATCCTGTTAGTTTTTGGGAGATTTACATCAGTTTCATGAAAAAAAGACCACCATTTGTGCAAAGCTGTTTTTAACTCACTCCTCGTAGTGTGCTGCTAGGTGAGTAGTTAGCGTAGTAGCTTGCGTGGCATGCTAGTGTACCAGTAATTCATGATTTTTTTTTTTTAATTGTTAATGGCTGGTTAAAATGTTGCAGAGGTGATCACTTGGAAATGTAAATACTTGCAGAGATTTATAGAAAAGTGTTGCATATTGATATTCATCAATTTCCGACCTTGTTAAATCATTGTTGATAATTATTGTGAGAAATCATTAAGAGGATAAGTGTCTTCACATAGATTAAGATCATTAATAACACCATATAATTAAAGGTAAATCGAGCAAATTTTCTATTTCAGAAGTGTGTATCAAACTGGTAGCCCTCGGTACCCAAGTAGTAGTTCTCGGTTTCAAAAAGGTTGGTGACCCCTGCTCTAAGTGCTCTTGTTTCCTCACACAGGCACAGAATATACACGCTAGTTAGCAGGTGGGCGTGGTTTTTATGGTGCATGTATTTTAGGCAGCAGAGGATCTTCCACTACTGCACATCCTGGGCATCAACTCTGTGCAATCCGGGATTCTTTAACATCATGAGACGGACAATTTTTGATATTTGCGCTCATATTGAGGATTGATCATCTTGGCGGAGGTTTGCACTTCATGAGTGTTCCATCTGATTCAGCAAATGACTCCCTGGTCTTGCATGAGCGTGATCAGGAAGTGAGCCCACCATGGTGAGCCTACATGAAGGCTTTACATATTTATAGAAAGTGGTGCACATAAAGCAGATATAAACAGGAGTGTGACTCGGGCGACGATGGTCCAAGATATTATTTTGGGAAGAACAGTGTAGGTTCTTTTCAAATTCCAGAATCTCATGGATTTTTTTTTCTTCTCACAAATGATTACAAAAATCCACATCCATCGATACTCTTCATTGAGTATTAGAGCAGGAAGTCGTGTTAAACCGGAGTTTAATTGTACCAGTGTGCTTCGTGTTGTGATTGATCTTTATTTTTGGTCTTTGATACTCACCTGGAATTACAAAATTAAATATTGTTTACTTACCTTTTCAGAATACCTCATGAGCTTTTATAACAAAATTTCAATTTCCCGTCGTAAATCGACACGCGTGCATGTGTGTGCGCGTGTGTGTGTGTGTTGTAAATCCCTGTGCGATACATACTGGCTTTGTAAAACTGTGATGAAGAGATTGCGGCAGGTTGCTGCTCCCCCACTGCTTTGTGAACAGGGTCAGGGGTGAGGGAAGCAATGGGGGCCGATCCCGTCTCCTTACTTCTACCGTCCTCGACGGCTGGCTTCTCCGCAGACTTCTTCTTGAAGAGTTTTCCGAGATTGTGGATCTGAAAACAGTACGTGAACAGCTCGTTTATTTACAAGGTTTGAATCGGAACTAGACGACACACTTGATTGACAGCATGACTTCCCTAAATGGAAACATACAATAAAAAGATAACAACCCTGATGGTCGTAGCCATTTCCCTACAGCAGCACAGCATGTACCAAAGTGGTTCATTCCCCCTTTTTTTTTTTTTACCCACAAGGCAACAGGTTACTTTATTTTTATTTATATTTATATATAAATAAAATACACATACACACACCCCTCACGTTTCACGGTTAATGTGGGGTCAAGACCCGATGCGAACACCGAATTTCTGGAAAGTAGGGTCGACCCCCCTGACTGACGTAAACGCACATGTATATGTGTATATAATATCAATAAATACATATTCAACACTAAATGCTTATAATGACAATTAAACATTCAAAAATAATGCACAAGATGTAAATAAAATATAAATAATAGAATACATACGTGTAATCATACATAGATGTAAAAAGTGCAAGAAATGCCTTGACTTCTGCCTTTTCTGTCACACGAGTCCAGTTTCAGAGCCGAGTCCCAAACCGGAGTCGGTAGT
>JAQNCB010000003.1:31084772-31098429 GCA_030068295.1 Euristhmus nudiceps | reverse complement strand
AAATAAATAAATAAATAAATAAAAAAATAAGAATCCGGTGCGTTTTAAGTGTAAATAAGTTTAATGTTTCCTGCCATTTTTATTGTTTTCTTTGCCCTCCTCCTTGCCACGTTCGCTTTCGGACACCGTCTCACTCGAAAGGTAAGGTTCCACATTTTCCCTTGTTTTTTTGCATTATGTTCTATTATCTACTTCATGTACAGGTAGTAACGGTTAGGTATATTGAATGATTCAAATGTATTTGGGTCTTATTACATTCTGGTTTTACCCTTATTATAGAATTTAATGTAGTGTTTTTGTAGAGCGTGGAACAAATTCGGCAATTTACATGTAAAATGCGATTCTTATACAAAAAGAAATAATAAAAAAAAAGTAAAGAAAAGAAAGAAAGATTCAAAAGCCACTCCAGTACAGATTAATTTCGTATCTCGAGGTGCCACTGCAGTAGATCTCAGAACTCCAACATCTCAGTTACGGATAAGAATCTCCAAATTGTGGATTGCTTTCTTGTTATTACATGATTATGACTTCACATAATTGTTGTCTGACAGAGCTACAGCCGTTTCCCCAGCAATCCCTGCAACTCTCCCGGTCACATGACTTTGAAAACATGACTCTTGTCACACATCACCACATCTGGTTCCCTTTACACCAATTGCTTGCACTATATAAGGACTCCGTGTAATGAACTCTTTGCTAGGGACTGTGGAGTCGTTTCTTGTTTCACGTGTCTTGCACTCACTCGGTTTTATATTGTGTACCTTGGTTTTGCTTACTTTATGGTGACCGTGTCTGCCTTCACTTTTCATCCAGGACATTAGCATCTCAAGATAAAGACTTATCGTTACCATGTTATGGCTTGGTGCCTCAAAGTTATGGGCTACAATAGGACGGTTTCAGGTGACGTCATCGACCTGCGCGATGCCATGTTGAAGACCGAGAACTGCTGCGCCACTTAGAACTAGTTCGTTTATTCCCCTGAAAATCAGTGATCTGAACATAATGCCGAATCGCAAGGGAAACTATTGTAACATGGAGGGTTGTCACAATAGGTCTGAGGACAACAGTAAAATGTCGACAAAGACATTACTACAGACTGCCGGCTGCTATAACAAATCAAGGGCCGGAGTGTGAAGAGTTGAGTTCAGAACAGAGAAGACGACGGCTAGCTGCACTTAACCAGAATTTTCACAGGAAAAACTGAATAAAAAGATTTGGTTCAGTCTGATCATGTCCTTTCATTCTTAATATTCATTTCTGTTTTCCTCTCCTGGTAACTTCTTTTGAATTGTGATAACTTTCGGCAGTCTGGGCAGTACCATACCCTTTGGAACGGTTTTTAAACCAATGCATAATAAGTGAAACCACTGAATGGCACATTTAGAATGGTCAAATCCAACCATCACTATCTCTCTCTATATCTATTTCTTCATATATAAAGATTTTTGATGCTAATACTGATCATGTAGGTTTTTTTTTATAATGAATACTGAAACTCTACTGACCTCAATTTGTATAATGAAAGATTAGTGCGTAGAGCTATTTACCTTTGCAATCACGACGACATGTTCCTCGAATGCTATCAAAGCTTTCTCCCTGATGAAACCAGCTACAAAATAGGAATAAGCCTCTGTGCTCTTGTAACACCACAAATCTTCCTTCGTGAATGGACTCGGCGTGAACAACAAGTAGGTAACAATGTCCGTACATGAAACACTCGGCAGAAGTTCCACGTTTTCCGACCAGTTTTCCAGTTCGTATGGGTCTTCTCCTCCAATAAGTACTTAGTACGCAAGTAATACTTCGTCTGTGCGTCTTTCTCTGATTTCACGCTTCCTCTCGATGTTTTTATAGGGAAATATTAGTAAAAACAGGACGTCGTTGTGCAGTGAGCAGCTTGGTTTGCTTCTGAGATCATCTTCAAGATGGCCACTGAGGGTGTTGCTAGGGGTAACCAGGACTCAGTGAAACCGCCCTATACGGTTTTTCGAGAGGCAGAAATTGGCACACGCATATATATGCATAAATACATAAAAAAAACTTGAAGTATCAGTTTAATAATGAAATCTATTCAAAACCCATAATGCTATTTTTATTGCTGTATTCATACTGTTTGTATTGGGGAAAATCGGATTTTGTTGGTAGCATTCCTGCCAGGTTCTCCAGTTTCCTCCCTCCTCTCAAAAACATCCTGGAAGATGGACTGGATAAGACATATTGATTCTTGGTGTGAATGTTTAATGCATTGTTTTGAACTTCCTAAGATAGACTCCAGATGCACTACGACCCTGACCAAAATAAAGTGATTTCATCGGAGAATGATTTAAGAAACCGGACAGTAGGGTTCTATTACAACATGAGCATTCTGTAAAATAAATAGTTTAGTGAAAATCTTTCTGTAAACCTATATTTCTATTTAAATATTTTAATCAGAATTCTTCTGATGTAAACCTTTCCCATAACTTATACAAGTATTCACCCTTTTAATTATATACTTTGTCATCAAATTAGTTATAGTAACAGTAGACGCAAAATAGAAATATATACTGTATAGCAATTTTGCAGAAGCTGAGGCGGAGATGGAACTATTGAGCGAAATCCATAAAGTCTGAAACGAATAATTATTTTAGGATACTACATGGAAACATAAGCAAATTAAAGCACAAGTCATACAGGCACCGAGTCAGCTATATGAAATGTACACCGAGTTGTGTCATTCATACCCAATGGAATGTGGGAAATAGGCAAACACTATTTATTCAAAATTTATTAAAAAAAAAAAAAAAAAACCCACACAATAATAATTCTATTGAACTTGTTCCATTAACTCTTAACAATCTTAAAATCATAGAGGGCCTCACTTTCACATCTACACGACTTCACTCGATGTACATTCTGCTGTATAGTAATTTAGGGTTTAAAGTCTTCTCTTTCGTTCTCTTACCCGACTCATGTAGGTGTGTCATAGCATCCTGTAATCCCTGTGCTTCCTCAGAGGAACCCGCTTGGTTCGGCTCCAGCCTGCGCTCCTTTTCTTGTATTTGGAGGTCTGGTTTTTCAGGAATGAAGTCCAGGTTGATTGAAGGAGTCCCAGGTGGCTCAGCACAGAGCTCATCGAGCCTGAAGCTTCCAATCCAGGCCACCAACGCTTCGCTCTCTACTGACTTAGAGACACACTGTACCTGCCCCATCCAAAATCTGCAGCAGTTTGAAGAGGAGGAAATAGGCACAACAAACAAAACAAACAAACAAAAAAAAAAAAAGATAAAAAAAAAAATGAATGTCAGTGTTCAGCTTTGGCACAGGAACCCAAATCAGAGATTCTTCTGCTCAAGGATGGATGTTAGTTTTGAAACTTTGAGAACATCTTACATCAAATGACAAAGAAAACAACATGCATGAGAGCATCACACCTGCCTTTATGCTTCATTCAAAAGGTTAGACAATTAAAAATGGTGAATGTGATGACAGCATAAACATCATAAATCGCAGCTCTGACAGACGAGTTTCCACTTCATTTCATGGAATACATTTACCGGTATTCATCATTAGGGACACATTTTCTTACATATACATGCACATGTTTTAAAGAAAATTGTTGCTTCATATATTTCTAAACTCAGTTTGTGCACAAATTTATTACACACGTGTGTGTGTTTATTATAGAACTGTATTACTCCCGCCCCCCCCCCCTGTTCATACAAAATGACCCAAATAAGGCATGTCTGTTTATTTTTGTACATTTATTATATAGAAACGTCTGATTTTAATCATCCTGCATCTTTACTGGGCATTTCTGTTTCTCATACGGTTCACGTGTGTCTGAAATACTTGACTATTTATTTAAAAATAAACTCATTGAATGTATCCCCCCCCCCCCCATCTACGATGTTGGAATAAAAATATAAATTAATTTGTGTTATACTAAATGTTTACTTTATACTGTACTGTGTTTCTACATCTGTACTTTATTTAAATCTGTATTTTATTCTGAGATGTTTATATACACACACACATCTATTCAAGAAGATGTTTCAAAATACAATGAAATGAATAAATAAACATTTTATTTGGTACAACTATCCTTTGTATTGGTTTTTTTTTTTTAGAAAATGAAGAATAATTTGTTCCCGATCACTCCACAGAGAAGGAAGCGATGCAATGCATGAACGTGGCCTTCAATAATCAGAGTGCACTCCTGATTAGGAGCCCTGATGGCAGTGGGGGTTTCTGAAACAGTGATTTGTTGTTTGTCTCCCTGTAATCCATGTACATAAAGCCTGCCACCTCGAATGGGTGTCATTAAAAACACTGTTGAGGAATCCTGAATGATCAGATACGAAGAAATAGCAAACAAGGGTGTAGCTGAAGTACACTTTAAAGCAAGACGAACCACTTTATGTTTCTGTGGGTTGTCTGAAGGGGCAAATAAAAAGCTGTGAAATGAGATCATCTGTTTTAAATCCCTTTGCTGAGAATTTTCCAGGAATCTCAATTTCCAATTTTTTTTTCTTCTTTCATTTAGTTCTCATAATATACCATTCGTTGTCTCAGGGTTGGTACCATCAAGCATTCATAACCTTTTAGTCTGTGTGGTGGGGGGTACAACTTTCCTCGAAAAAAATAAAAAATAAAAATTACATTACAATCCACCTCTGTTAGTCAAATTCTTTTTCAAAAGGGTTCCATATGTAGTAATATGCTACAGATACAAAAGGGTTCCAACAGTGACAATGAAAAGTACTGTTTTAGATTGCTTTTTAACCAGAAGTGTATGATGTGTTTTCATTTCTTTGTCCAGTTCTGTATGGAACAAATAATATTCTAATCTCCTTATCAAGTACAATATGTATAAAGTATAACAAGTACAACATTTACTTTTCTAATATCTAATTCAGGTTCTCCTTTTTTTATTCTGAGTCTTAATCCTAAACTTTATAAAGAATAGCAGGGAGCACTTACCTTTCCCATGCAGTCGCACAGATTCAATGAAGCACTGCGGCAAGTTCAGCACATAATGGAATACTGTCGCTTTTTAATTTATCCTAAAGGCTCCGGATTTCAGAAATCAAGCTGATCACGGTCATACCAAATCAGACCAGAATTGTCTTTTTTTTTTTTTTGAATATAAGAAAGACAGAGATTCAATCCAGACGACAGGACAGAGCCAAGCGGTGACCCAGACCTCGTGTTGTCCAACCCTGAACCACAGCCTTGGGCATGTTCTCACTGCAAATTCTGCCACTTTATGTGTATACGTGTTTGGTTTAAACCCATTATAAACTGCAGCTATCCATCAGACAGATCAGGATCCAGTCGTTTTGTTTATATCCACCGCAGGATCCTGTGTAAGTGTCTATTTGTCAGCCTTTCCTCCGGACTCAAGCCGCGCACTGCTTTCCAGGAACATTCCCAGAAAGCTAGATCACGTGTGTACGTGTGTGCGCGCGCGGTTAGAGCTCTACGCAATATACTGTATCTTGATCACACACGTTGCTTAAAATAAATTAATATTTATTGCTACAAAAGAACTGTTTGTAAATTAACTTTCCCCGCGTCACGTGGTGTAACAAAAAACCGGAAATGGTTTTTTTACGGATTTATTCACGCAGAATAAGTGACACACAACGTGCGTGGGTTTCCAAGAAACCACCTCTGAGCAACAACACGATTTTCTTGGTAGGTAGGTGGAGAATTGCGTCATCCCACGGACCGGAAGTGATCTCCCTATTGGGGCTAATGAATGTGCTTTGCCTCATAATAATGAATCATTTATTTTTTAATTACTGTTATTATTTAATTAATCTGTCACTTTTAATTATCATCGTGAATTTCATTCTATATTGCTGCCCCAAGCAATGAGTCTGTGCAGTATAATTTATACTAATATCCGAATTCCACACATATACTGTTTGCATTATTCGTTCACGGCTCAGGGTCAGAGTGTACATTGGATCTATCCCAGTGACGTTGGATCACACCATGAATGAGACGCCAAGCATACATGCACAAGCACACCTGGGCGCAATTTCAAATTCTCAGACCATGTGAAGAACCCAGAAGAAACCTCAATAAAGCATCTTTATCTTGACATTAACCTCATAAAAACGAATCCTAATCTCAGACATTACCTCTGTAAAATTTCTAATCGTAAACTTTAGTCACAGCAAACAAATAATCAGTACTTACCTTGATAAATCTAACCCTAATCTTAAACTTCCAAAAATAAATAAATACAATTAAGAAACCCCCCCCCAAAAAAACACACACTTTAGGACAACCTCTGCAATGATAATAATATCTGTCCAACCAGTAAATTAATTCCAATCAAAATCTTAATTTCATTAAAAAGAAAATTAAGAACTAACCAAAACCTCACTCAGTCATTTTTTTGCCAAACCACTTACGCTCATTAAGATTGCAGGAAGGTGGCGCCTATCTCAGCCAACATTGAGTGAAGGCGGGGTATATATATACACACACCAAAAAAAAAAAAAAAAAAAAAAAATTCGCATGCATACTAACCACTACATCACCACTCCACCCAACCCTAACCTAAATAAAACAATCCTAATCCTGACCATAATCACTGTAAAACTGTACCTACTCAAGATATTATTTTTTATTACTATATTCTATTTACAAATCCTAATTCAACATTTAACCTAAAAAACCCACTGTTAACTTTAACAGAACAAATCATCATTTAAATCAATAAACGTAATCCTTAATTTAACCCTTTGTTAATTAAAGTTGTAATTTATTTTACACTTTTTCATGAAACATAAAAAAATTAAAACTAATACTCAGTCATTTTCAGTTCAACTCTCAAAAATTCTACTTTTATTGTATTCCTGTCGTTATGGGGACATATTAGGGATTTTATTTTCAATGATGTATGAAAACTGAAACATTTATTGTATTACATATTAACAAGTCAAAAAAACTGCATAAGTTAATTGTTCCTGATTGTCTTTTGTTTAGCTAGCGAGCCAAAAATATCGCGATGTTACCCAAATCTCGCGAGATAAAAACAATCCAAATCTCGCGAGAATGTCAGAAATCACTTTGTAGTAGGCGCGCAGAAAGTTGTGTTTACTTTTCCCGTGTCCGCTGCAGATTTGGCTGCGTTTCAGCCCAAAAAATTGCAGCGGAACTTCTGAAAATCGTTCTATTAATTATTATCGTTATTAACTGTAAATGCATTTGGGTGCAGTTTGGTGGGGCTTATGACGTTTTGATATTCGCTGATATAGCCAAGCTATGCTAGTAGTCGTGTTAGCATTTTAGCTAATTGGCTAAACTAGCAAAGGAGCTAGTAAAATCGTTACGGGGTGTTTTTGTTTTTTCTCTTAAATCTTCTCTTTAAATTGCATTTTAATAAAGTAAAATGGGCTATTTAAAATTGATCGAGATAGAAAATTTTAAATCGTATAAAGGGAGACAGATAATCGGGCCTTTCCACAAGTTTACAGCGATTATCGGACCGAATGGATCTGGTGAGTTGAGCAAATTTATAACAGGTCATCAGTTCATTATAAATTAAAATTATTAATCAGTTAATTCACATATGTTTACTTTTAGACGGGACTTTAGTTACTTTAGTTTCACGGATGAATATCATAGAAATTCAATATATTTACAGTGTAGCCATAAAAGAAAATTATTTATTTGATTTCTAAATGGAGAACACATTTAAATGATAGTGAAGCTGGATATTATCTTTGCAAGCCAGTTGCTTTTACATGGCAGAAAATTATTCGCGACATACCCTCACTGTACACCTTATTTATGCTGTTACCGGCCAATCACTGTGACGTCACGACCGGGGTCAATAGGCAAAAAGATGAAGACGAGTTCCAGTTTGACAAGTGTATCGCACCACTGTCAGGTTAAGGGCCAGATCTTACATAAAAATAATTGATTCAAGAAAATATTAATTTTTATGAAATGAAAATGTAATCTTAAGAATAGGAACCCTGAAATTGAGCTTTTTTTTATATACATGGGAACTGTGCAGATGTTGTATCATAACTTTTCAATATCAGGTAAAGAAAAATGGCATCTAAGGGCAGGATGGCCCAAGTCCTATCAGTACGTGTAGTATGTGACTTGACTTGATCTCACTACCAACTTAATGCTAAACAGCCTATTAAAATATACGTGTTGATTTCAAACCAGGTACAATTACAGAGTGAAAAGCGGCCATGGGCTTGGACATGTGTGTAAACACACGCAGATATAGCATCGTTCTGAATCCACAAAGCAACCTCAATAGCACCGTTCACAGCATGTGGAGGTGCCGAACTTGCATGCGGAAGGGAGGTCGGGCAATTTAGACTTTGTCAGTGTTCAATCTAATTCCAGGTTATTTCCTTTGCGGTGCTGATTAAACAAAATAAAAGGTTTAAATCAGGAAGAACGAAGTTCTTGATGCAGGATTTTTGTCAACAATGAACGAAAAATATTTTTCATGCAGGTGATGACAAAGAGAAAATAAATTTTTTGTGTGCCTTGCGGTCATGAACTACGTATGGGGTGAGAGAGCGACGTGGGTTAATTCCAAACATGTATCTGAACACGTCACACGTTTGTTCCCCCCCCCCCTTTCAGGGAAGTCAAACCTCATGGACGCCATCAGCTTTGTGCTGGCGGAGAAAACCAGCAACCTGCGTGTGAAAACGCTGAAAGATCTGATTCATGGCGCCCCCGTAGGGAAACCAGCAGCTAACCGGGCATACGTTAGCATGGTGTACCAGGAGGAAAACGGCGAGGAGCGTGCCTTCACCAGAGTCATCATCGGTAAGGCTGGAGATAACACACTCACGTCTGCGTATCGTACATGAAGTGAAACCACATGTGGCACCTCTGTGAACACTTTCGATACACAGACTGGGGGCAATTATTTTTATTCAAACTTTACGATAACATAATTTGAAACTAGAAAAGCACTCTGAGAGCGCTGTCTTCCGCCAGGCCATACGGTCACTAAACTCGTTTCTTTCTTTTTTTTTTATTTTGCTGTACCATTTCAGTTCTACGAGCCCTTATATTCTCTCAGTCTAACATAGTTTCAAGTTTACTGATAGTGATTAAGTGGTATAATAAATGGTATAACTAAAAACAAGTTAATTTTTCATTTTAAATAGTTTTTATTGAATGCAATGTGCAACATAATATTATGTAGAAAATGAACCCCCAAGGTACAGAGTGTTCCGGATCATATGATTTGGATCAAGATGCAACATTCACAGGTTGAAATACACGCAATGTTGATGTCTGGAGAATTTTTGATAATAGTTAAGAATCCTTCCAAAAAATCCTGGATCCAGACGGTGGTGATCTGGATCACCTCCAAAATCTAACTGATTGTTACTTTTGCTCGTCCGGACATTCGGTAAAAATTTGGTGAAAATCCGTCCATAACCTTTTGAGTTGTACTGTTAACATACAAACAAACTCCGATGATTACATAAGCTCCGCTGGCAGAGGTAATAAGACTAAGTATAATTAGTTAATCTGTTACTTCGTCTTCCTCTCTTTCTCCTTCTCTGTTTTCCCTCTTTCTCCTTCTCTCTGTTCCCTCTACTGTCCATCTTTCTGTCTTTCCTCTTTCCCATATTTTCCTCCATCTCTTCTATCTTCCTTTCCTCCATCTTTTTATCGTCTATCTTTCCACACTCCATCTCTCTCCTGTCCTCCCTTCCTTTATCTCTCTCACTCTCCTGTCCTCACACCCTTAACTTCTTTCTTCCCTGTTTATCACTCTCTCTTCTGTCCTCCATATCTCTCTCTCTCTCTCTCTCTCTCTCTCTCTCTCTCTCTCCCTCGCTTGTCCTCCTTCAATCACTCACTCTTCTGTCATCTCTCTCTCTCCCTCCCTCTCAGGATCCTCATCGGAGTACCGTATTAATAATAAAGTAGTGGGATTACCCGACTACAGCGAGGAACTGGAGAAACTTGGCATTCTCATCAAGGCGCGGAACTTTCTAGTCTTTCAGGTGAGATTTTTTTAAAATTCCGACCACTCGTCACACAGGTACCATGCAGGAGCTCAAACATCCAAATGGGAAGAAAATATCTGTTGTGGTGTCTGTCAGGGTGCAGTGGAGTCCATCGCCATGAAGAACCCGAAGGAGAGAACGGCTCTGTTCGAGGAGATCTCTCGCTCCGGTGAGCTGGCTCAGGAGTACGATCGGCGCAAGAAGGAGATGGTGAAGGCCGAGGAGGACACGCAGTTCAACTACCACCGCAAGAAGAACATCGCTGCTGAGCGTAAAGAGGCCAAGCAGGAGAAAGAAGAGGTGAGGGAAGGGTGCTGATATCACATCCTGTTTGTATTGTGTACTACAGGAAGGAATCTCCAGTGTCGGCGGTACGTCTGTAACCTCTGTGGAGTCAGGAATAAAACATGCTGATTTTTTTTTTTCCGTTCTAAAACCCCACCCCCACAGGCTGAGCGCTACCAGAGGCTGAAGGATGAAGTGGCGCGTGCGAATGTCCAGCTGCAGCTCTTCAAGCTCTACCACAACGAAAGCGAGATCGAGAGACTGAACCGCGAGCTCGGGCAACGCAACAAAGAGATTGACAAAGACCGCAAGCGCATGGACCGCGTGGAGGAGGAGCTGAAGGACAAGAAGAAGGAGCTCGGCAGGATGATGAGGGATCAGCAGACCGTGGAGAAAGAGATCAAGTGAGACTGCGTCCATGTGAAGGGTTTAGTTTTCAGATGTACAATACTAAAGTATTAACTCCCATGTAGTGAACGGGACACACGCAGCCGTGTCATCACAGTCGTTGCACTGCGGGTTGGTGCTAGTTAATCAGAAAAGCTACGTGTTGCTACCAGTGAAGGCTAGCTAGCGATTTTGTGGTTTTACATAAAAAGATGGCATGTAGTTGGCTAGCAAGTGTGCCATCCTGTTCTGCTAATTAGCTAGATGCCTCCCCTTCGCTATCAGTTGGGTGAGAAAACCCAGCTGTTGCTACAGCATGTCAGCTCGTGATGTTTATCTAGCTTTGGTTGGGCAAGTTGCTCTACGAAAACAGGAAGAAGACATGTAGAGACGATGTTTACGTTTGTGTATAATTATTTCTGGAGATGAGAGTTCATGCCGTTTAGTGGTCTGACGGGGGTTTTTTCCCCTCAGAGATGGAGGGAAGACTGGAGAGTGTGAGAGGGATGGAGAAAGGTAGGACAAGAGCGAGAGATGGAGGGAGGAAGGATAGGAGGGATGACAGATGGGTGAGATGATGGATGATGAAAGTACAGGAGGGGTAGAGATGGGGCGAGGAAGAACAGGGGAGAGTGTTCTCAAAACTTTGTTTATGGGGTTTGTAATGTACGGAGTAGTGCTATCTGGGCGCCAGTGATAAACACGAAACAAACGACAGGTTTGCAATCTGTAGTGTGTTTAATGTTACTTTAACCGAGCGATTAATCCAAGAACGAAGCATGTGAGGTGTGGGGCGATGTAAAAACGAGAAGATTTTGCCGACTTGAGCGATTATTTAATACCCATGTATGTTTGTTTTCCCATCCCCCACTCTTAGAGAGAAGGATGCCGAGTTAAATCAGAAAAGGCCGCAGTACATCAAGGCGAAAGAGAACACGGCACACAAAATCAAGAAGCTGGAGTCTGCGCGGAAATCTCTACAGAACGCGCAGAAGTGCTACAAGAAACGTAAGGCGGACATGGATGAGCTGGAGCGCGAGCAGAAAGCCGTAGACACGGCGAGGCAGGAGTTCGAAGAACGCATGGAGGAGGAAGCGCAGAGTCAGGGACAGGACCTGCAGCTTGAGGAGAATCAGGTGTGTGTATACAGTCATCCCTCGCTATATCGTGCTGCAGGTTCTGCGGCTTCAGTGCACAGGGGTGTATTTATTTATTTATTTATTTATTTATTTTAAATATAAAAATAAGCAAGCATATTGACAAAAGTTCAGGAAAATGCCTCAAGGGGTCGCTACTGACTCGGATTTGGATCCCAGCCTATTCTTCTGCTGGAAAATTCATCTTGACCAATCAGCTTGCGAGATTTCAGAGGCGGCGTCCCTAACCGAGTCGGTAGTGACCTTGTGGTCTTTCCAGTAACTCTTTCACTATTAAATAAGGAAACGGTTAAGGGAAAGGCGGCAAGTTCACTAACGATTACAGTTTGGGACTCGGCTCTGAAATAACAGCATCCGTGTGACAGATAAGATCGAAGTCCAGGCATTTCTTACACTTTATTTACATCTATGTACAATTACATGTATTTTATATTATTTATATTTTATTTACATCTTATGCATTGTTTTTGAATGTTTAATTGTTATTAGACGCATTTATAGCGTTGAATATGTATTTATTGATATTATATACACATGTACGTATACGTCAGTCAGGGGGGGTCGATCCGGTGTTCGCGTCGGGTCTCGACCCTCCATTAACCGCGAAAAGTGAGGGATCCCTATAATTCCTATAATCCCTATAAATGTTTTTAATTATTGCATGTTTGCACATGGGGAGACTGGGAAGTAATTTCATCTGTGCTGTATGTTTTGCATATAACACATGTGACAATAAACCTGTCTTGAGTCTTGAGTCTTGAGTCTAATTACCAGTAGTGATGTGACCTAGTGCCGCTATATATTTGTGAGTTGTCAGACTGCAAATGAAAAACTTTTGATAACTTACATTTGCTTGTTTCATTTTGTCTTTTTAGATTATCAAGACAATGAACCTAAAGGTAAGCTCATGTTCTCTTGATGGATGTATAATCTTATTTATGTCTTGTTGATAATGATAGTTTCTGAAATTAAGGAGTCTTGAGATCATTATGTATACTATGCATGCTGTATCTCCAAATGATGTTAATGTAGATTTAACATGTAAAAGGTGGGTGCAAGTGCAGGTTCTGGTGATTAAGTACAACATTATCCACAATAATCAAAGCAAAAATAAAAAGTTTGGAAAGCAATAAACAAAAGCGCAAGATAACAAAAAAAGTCTAAAACACTGCCACAAAAACTGTCCAACACAGTCTCAGAAGAACCCAAGCACCTTTAATCACATACTAATTGATTCCATTGGATGTGAAGTGGTTGATGGGTAACGTAGTGAAGATGCAGAGTTCAACATTTATGACTGATGGGAAATGTCTGCTCTCAGGGTTTATCACTATCACTGTTGCTTTTTTTTTTTTTTTTTTTTTTGACCTGGAATAGTTGTAGGGTTCTTGGTAGAACCTTCCAGTGTAGGCCCACTCTATATATGTGTATTTTTCTGGAGTCATGTACTTTGTGGAAGGGTTTATGAACGGCAAACATTAGTATGTAGTGTTCTTCCTGGAACAGATTCTCCCTGAGGGACAAACCTTTTAAAAGAAGTTGGTCAAGAGAGTTCTAAGTGGAATATTATTATTATTATTATTGTTATTATTATTATTATATGAGTTATTCCGACAGCCCATTGGTCCGACAGTTACAGGACATTGGTCCGAAAACCCTAACTCTAACCTAGTGCTTCTCAAATAGTGGAATGAGCCCCCCTTGGGGGGGCGTGGCGTGATGCAAGGGTGGGGGGGGGTGTAGGTAAGACCCTGGGGAACATGCTTTTTTGCCATACTGTACTAGAATTAAGTGTAATTGCACCTCCACTACACTAGTTGGCAG
>JAQNCB010000003.1:30969964-30980803 GCA_030068295.1 Euristhmus nudiceps | reverse complement strand
ACATTGCATGAATGTTCACAAACGTTCTGAACACTAAACAAACATTATATGAACAGTCGTTTCATGTTTGCGAATGTTCACTTCCGGACGGGACCTCATACACACTCATACACACCTCTGAAACTGTAAAATTAGCAAGCTCGATCGGGAAGTGTTGGCTCAGTGGTTAAGGGTCTGGATTAGTGACCTGAAGATCAGGGGTTCAAGCCCTTATACCACCAGGTTTTTCCACCGTTGGGTTGTTGAGCAACACCCTTCACCCCTTAATCGTTTAGGATGTACACAGAGGATAACTGTAATTCACTCTGGATAAGTGGATCCACCAAATGCCTTAAATAGGGATGATAATTTTAAGGCAATGGGTCTGGATTAGTGACCCAAAGGTCAGGGGTTCCAACCCCCGTACCACCATGCTGCCACTGCTGGGCCCTTGAGCAAGGCCCTTAACCCTCAATTGCCCAGTTGTATGAAAAAAAGTCGCTCTGAATAAAGGTGTCTCCTGAATATGGAAAAATAAAGTTAAGTAATTTATAAAACATGATCGGAAATTAAACTAAAATCATTTAAGACTGGAATGCAGGACCGGTGCTCAAACTGGAAACGGATCTCGTAGCTCTGTTCAGGGAGATGACCCACTCCTCACACACGCGATACACACTCCGTACATACACCGTGGCCTGTAATTCGAGCTTTAGGAAGTATGCAGGGACAGTAAGAGAACAGAGCTGCTCTCCTGTGCTGCTCCAGGCTCGGAGTGAAAGTTGCAGATGCCAGTGATGGCGATCAGGTTGCAAGCTTGGCTGTGTTTTAGCAGGAAGGTCAAGTCGAGGTGTGTATGTGTGTGTGTGTGTGTGTGTGTGTGTGTGTGTGTGTGTGTGTGTGTGTGTGTGTGCACTTTATTCAAATCAGGACAGTGCTGAGTGAGTAGATGTCTACTTTCAGCAGCTCCTCTGTCGGGTCTCATGTTTTTCTTGTCCTCACGACGGAGAGACGCTTCATCTCATTAAATTTATTTAGCAGGTGAACAATAATCAGGGTGGCACGGTAGCCTCGTGGGTAGTGCATCCGCCTCACAGCAGGGTCATGTTCGAGTCCCAGGCTGAGAGGTTTCTACGTGGAGTTTACATGTTTTCACACTGCTTGCATGGGTTTCCTCCAGGTACTCCAGTTTTCTACCTCCACCCAAAAACACACTTTAGGCTGATTTGCTGTTCTACATTTCCCCTAGGTGTGTGTGGTTATGTGTGTTGGTCCTGACTGAAAAGCTGTTCAGGATGTAGCCCGCCTTTGCCCAGTGTCGGCCGAGATAGGCTCCAGCCTTTCAGAAACCATAATAGGATTAAGCGGTTTGGAAAATGAGAGAATGAAAGCGAGAAAATAATCATCACACACTGACTGGACTCGTCCTTTGTTTGTCTGTAATTAGATTAATTTGTGTGGTGTAACATTAGTGGGTTAGTAAGTTACGGGTGTTTTCCCCGCAGTTTATGTGTTTATTAACAGGATTAAACAACAAGTTATGATTTTTTTTAATGAATTTTGGACAAGGAAAACTCTTGTGAATTTCTGGATTAAATTCTGAATCTTGGAATTTTTAAAGGATTCTTTAACATTGGTTGATAGATTATTGGAATTTGAGATTTGCTGAACTTGGTGGAGGTTTGCACACACATTCTGAAAGGAAGCTGTGAACACCAACGACGAGTCGATTGTTAATGATTTGAATCTTTGAGTCGGCGGCACGTTAAACCCGAGCATCGTGAGTCTCTCGGGGCCGAAATTCAATCTTGGTGGGTTTTTTCAATAAAGAGTGTATGAGGAATGAAAAACAGCGTTCTCTTGAGAAAGGAGAGATATCATTTACAACCATTACTCACACCACCGATAGGCACAGTGACTCACTTATTTTCTGAAACACTTAATTCTAGGGTCACAGAGGGAGATTTGAGCCTATTTCTGCCAATTCTGCCAACCAATGCAGGACCAACACACACAGCCATTCATACTGACACCTGGGGGCAATTTGGAAGAGTTCAGCTTAATGTGCATGCCGTTTGAATGTCGGAGGAAACCGGAGTAACCAGATGAAGCCCACACCAGCACAGGGAGGACATGCAGTCTCCACTTGGTAATTCCCTGGACCTTGTTACTATGAGGTGGATGTGCCAACCCTTCCGTCAGACTGGCTAATTAAAGAATCTTTATGCTTGTTTAACGCTTAAAATCGAACCGACAATTTTAATAAATAAATAAATAAATAAAATATCGGCATAATATCGCTAAGCAGTGAAACAGAACACAGACATCTTTATCTAAAGCACCTGCCAGGTTCCCACCAGTTTCTCCTGAACAGAGGGATTGTGGGTAATAAGCAAGGTGACTCAGTGATGTCAGCAGGAAGTGGAGATGTTGGTCAGGAGAGTTCAGCCTCGCCGGCTGAGAAACAGGAGCGTGTGTGTGTGTGTGTGTGTGTGTGTGTGTGTGTGTGTGTGTGTGTGTGTGTGTGTGTGTGTGTGTATGTGTGTGTGTGTGTGTGTGCTTCTTGCATATGGAGGCCCAAAATATTCATTCATTAATTTTCTGAACCGCTTAATCCTAATTAGGGTCACGGGGAGGCTGGTGTCCATCTCAGCCGACTCCGGGTGAGAGTGGGGTACACCCTAGACAGCTCGCCAGGCCATCACAAGGCCGACACTCACACCTAAGGGAGATTTGGAACAGCCAATCAGCCTATTGTGCATGTTTTTGAACTGTGGGAGGAAACCGGAGTACCCAGAGGAAACCCACGCAAGCACGGGGAGAACATGCAAACCCCACACAGAAACGCCCGAGTGCACTCACCTAGGCTTACCCTCTTACCTAACCCTCATTGTAAAGAAATGCATATGGACCAGCGCACAGCAGTAGCTACCACCTCCAGTGCATTCAGGGAGCAGGTTCCTGAGCTCTTCCACCGTCTCCCAACCTCAACACACCATGTCTGCAAGGGCCTCGCTTTCTGTACACGGGCACCGTTACACTAGAACAGTGTCTCCATCCCATTAGAGCATTCCTTTACGATCATATGCTCAGGGTTTGTTTGGAGTTTGGAGAAGAGCCACCTATGGGTGCAGTGATCAGGTGGCCATCACCAGTCAATCAGGATCAAGACACATAAAAAGAAGCACTGTTTCCCTGTTTGAGGTGTATGGAGATACAAAGTCCGGCGTATGATTGTATGATGTGTTTCCTTCAGATTTTTTGTGTTTCACCTGTAGATAAATAATTTTTATTGAAGTTAGTGCACACTTCATGGGAATGGTGCGATCTGATATGTGTTTGTTTTGTTCTGCTGTCGGAAAATTCACGCAGGAACTTTGCCAGTGTTTTAGTAGGGAACCAAAATGATAGATAGATAGATAGATAGATAGATAGATAGATAGATAGATAGATAGATAGATAGATAGATAGATAGATAGACAGATGGATAGACAGATGAGTCAACATGCACTGTTAAGTATGCTATATTTACACAATGTGTCCTGTGTAAAGCTCATTTCCCTACAGTGCACTCGGTGAACTAACAGAAAGGTTACTCAAGTTCACCCAAAGAACAAGAGAAAAAAGGCTGCTGTGTGTGTGTGTGTGTGTGTGTGTGTGTGTGTGTGTGTGTGTGTTGTAATATTCTTCCAAAGAAGCATAACTGCTTGTATTCGCTTAAGAATCAGCTTTTGTTCCCATCTTTATTTTATATAAACTCCATTTCTGATACCAGTTAATACCAGTATATCTGGAGCACACGACATACATTACCTGATGACGCTTGGTTACCGTTGCTATGTAGGACAACCTTTTTTTAAAAAATGGTGGCTGGAAAGAGGCAGCCCGGTGGTGTAGTGGTTTGCACATTCGCCTCACAGCAAGAAGGTCCTGGGTTTGATTCCCAGCCTGGGTGTTTCTGTGTAGAGTTTGCATGTTCTCCCTGTGCTTGTGTGGGTTTCCTCCCACAGTCCAAAAACATGCATTTGCACATCCCTTATGTGTGAATGGTTGTGTGAGTGTCTGTCCTGCGATGGCCTGGCGAACTGTCCAGGGCACCCCGACCCTCACCCAGAGTCGGCTGAGATGGGTGCCAGCCTCCCCGTGACCCGAATTAGGATTAAGCGGTTCAGAAAATGAATGAATGGTGGCTGGAAGGAGGCATTAGTAAACACTACAAGCTAATTCTGAGCAGTGGAACAATTTTGTTTTTATTCTTGTGACTGTTTTGTACCCCGATACAATTTTGCTACCGTACAGTAATTTCTCTCTGGGCGGCAAGGTGGCGTCGTGATCGGCACGTCCGCATCACGGCAAGAAGGTCCTGGATTCAAGTCTTGCATTTGTGTATGGAGTTTGCATGTGATCACCGTGCTTGCATGGGTTTCCTCTGGACAGCCAGGTTTCCTTCTACATTCAAAAAATGGGAACGTGAAGCTAGTCGGCTGTTCCAGATTACCCTGCGGTGTGAGAGTGAGTGTGAACATTAGTGAATATGTGACGTGTTTTATCTTCCATTATCAGTTGATTTTGGATGAAAATAAAGGTTTTCTGATCCAGCTCTTGGACCTAAAATCTCTTATTCACCAATTGTACACACACACACACACACACACACACACACACACACACACACACACACACACACACACACACACAGATTACATCTGATGTGCTTGAAATTAGTTAAAACATTCCCGACTTTTTTACTGCCACCTGCATCTGCTGATGGATGTTTTATTGTGATGAGAGTTCCACCCTCTCGTTCACCTCAAGATGCCGTTGTTTACTAGTTTGATGGCACCCGGTGCAGGGGTCACTGGGACGAGCATACAGAAGTAAGCAAAAGGTCATCCTTAAGGTCGCAGGATGGTCATATTTCTATTTTCCATGGCTTCTTTCCTGCTTGAAGTTGATCATAAAACGTATTTCCGGTGTACAAATTGTTAACAGGAAGAACTAGACTTGTTAAGACTGACAGCGTCTATGTTTACACCGATAGAGTAGACTTGTATTTGTACATATATTTATATCTACAGAACCCTCTGAGCTACAGTGTGTATGATTAGCGCTTGTTGTTGTTTACGTGTCTGTTTATAATGCTCATTTCGCATGCAATTGCCATTTGGCACGCTTATTTTATTTGTAGCTTTAAGGGTAACAGTAAGCAACTTCAGATATTTCAAAACTTTAGGACTGTGTGTGTGCACGTGTGTGTGTGTGTGTGTGTGTGTGTGTGTGTGTGTGTGTGTGCGCGCGTGCGCGAACGTGCTTTCTCATCGGCTGTGGTATGTGATAGTTGAATCCACTGGAGTATTAAAATAGCTCACTTGTTACGTTCAAAATGTTCCCTGATGCAAGTGTTTGTGTGTGTGTGTGTGTGTGTTGGGGGGGTGCATGTGTGTGTATTTATGTCCAGGGTTCCAGACTTGAGGAACTGTGATCCCTAGAGAATGCTGTGTCCCTCCAAAGATGCCAGTGCCATTTATAATGTCACTTATTTTCTTTTTTACACAAATACTCAGCTCTCAGCACCTGTCTTATAAAACCGCACACACACACACACACACACACACACACACACACACACACACACACACACACATGCAAACCTTTAACATGAGAGAGAAATTGTTAAATGAGAGCAATGTTGAAGTATGTTCGCTTCATGATGTGAGTCTGTGTAGTACGGAGATAAACAGAACTGGTTTAAATATACGACAAGCTCCGGCTTCAGCCTTATCACTGACTAACACTCAGGGAGAGAGACAGAGCGAGAGAGAGAGAGAGCGAGAGCGAGAGAGAGGGCAAGAGAGAGAGAGAGAGAGCGAGAGCGAGAGATATGGCGAGAGAGAGAGAGAGAGAGAGAGAGAGAGAGAGAGAGAGTTTCCCAGTGACAGCGGGTACATATGAGACAGGGCGAGGCAGAGAAGGAGCTACTAGAGAGAAAGACACAAATAGGGGGGCGTCTGGGAAATAAGGAGGCAGAAGAGGGCAAGAGAGTGAGACAGATGATGATGGAAGGAAGATGGGAGGATGGAAGATGGAAGGATGTAAGGGAGAGAGACAGTCAGAGAAACAAAAAAGAAACAGAGCTATGAGAGAGAGAAACTGAGAGAATGAAAGGAAGAGAGAGGAAGAGCATGAGCAAAAGAGAAAGAACGATAGAGGCTGAGAGAAAGTGAGACGGAACAGAGGGGGAGAGAGAGAGGTAGAACAGACAGAAGAAGAGAGAAAGAAAAAGAGAGGGAGAGTCAGAGGGCAATGGAAAGAGAGGGAGAGCAAGAGAAAGAGAAAGAATGAAGAACTGGTCCCTCGGGTGGGACTCTCCAGGAGCCGAGCCTGTTCCTGTCCTTTTGGACACACTCTAAAGATGGTGTTATGTCACAGGGGCAACCGTAGCTCCTCCCCCTGGCGAGACCAGATCTTTATCTGGAAATCCCAGAGAGGTTTTAGCTGTGGGGTTCAGAAGGCTGCTGAGGAAGCGTCAGCCGAAACCAGGAGCCAAGGAGAAATAACAAGTCCTGGTATTTGCTCTTTAAACACAGCTTTGTTTGCTGTTCATATGTACTTCAACATGTACTTTCCAGGATAACAAGAAGATATTTTAATATGAGGTAGAATCAAACCATAATTTCCCCCCACAATGTCAATACAACCAATCAGACAAAAGTCTCCTCCCACAATGCCACTGCAATGTATCAGACCACAGTCTCCCCCCCAAAATATGACTGTAACTCATCAGATCACAGCTTCCTCACACTGTTACCGCAACCAATCAGATCACAGTCTCTTTCCACAATGTCACTGCAACCAATCAGACCACAGTGTCATCTCACAATGTCACTGCAATGAGACCACAGTCTCCCACAATGTTACTGCAACCAACAGACCACAGTCTCCTCCCACGATATAACCGCGGCCAATCCGATCACAGACTTCTCCCACAATGTCACTGCATCAAATCAGACTACAGTCTCCTCCCACAATATCACTGCGGCCAATTCGATCGCAGACCTCTCCCACAAAGTCACTGCAATCAGACCACTCTCCTACAATGTCACTGCAACCAATCAGACCACAGTCTCTTCCCACGATATCCCTGCGGCCAATCCGATCACAGACTTCTTCCACAATGCCACTGCAATCTATCAGACCACAGTCTCCTCCCAAAATATCACTGTAACCAATCATGTCACAGTCCCCTCTCACTATGTTACTGCAACCAATCAGACCACAGTCTCCTCCCACAATGTCAACGCAACCAATCAATTCACAGTTTACTTCCACAACAGAGCATAGCTGATGTACTCTGCTTGGTAAAAATTAAATGTCATGGCATCTGCACGAACACATACTGAGCATGCACAAAAGGGTAAGAGTGAAGAGTGAAAACAGGATACTTTCCTGTTAATCAGATTATTATATGGTGCTTTACAACAGCTCTTTCAATCCGATTAAATTTGGGGCATTTCAACCAATCGAGCTTGAATCTGTTTATTAATAGATCTTCAGCATCTACGCAAACACAGCCATTGTCACTGTAATCAGTAAGACACCTCTGTCCTGAAGACAAATACTACTTATAGCCATGACTAAAAGCCATGAGCAGACATGATGGCATTTTTAACAATCCCACAATCCCATGCTGCTCTCTGACCTTTCACCTGCTTTCCCATCCTTAATTTTCAACTGGATGATCCCAAGAATTTGTTCTCATTAGTTGGGGCTTATTTTGAGAAGAAGAAGAAGAAGAAGAAGATGATGATGATGATGATGATGATGATGATGATCCTGAGCTGGAACAGAAGCCCCGGCCTGAGAAAACAAAAGTTTCTACCTTGGAACGAGACGTCCTCCATGTTTAGTGTTTCTGTGACCTGTTTCAGTCTACTCTGAGATCAGAGCTTCAGCCCTGTTCACTCATCAGAAATCTTTTGTCTGATTATAGGGCAGCACTGATAAAGTCTTGATTATGAGTTGCCACGAGGTGCTGAACAATTTTCTATAACAGCAGTTCTGACAGTCTATCAGACGAACAACCACATTTAAAAAGCATGTTTTTATTATTTTGCTGATATGGCGACGTTTTCTTCAAAAGAGATGCTTTTGGAAGGAGTCTCCGGTGTTAGTGGTTTGTAACAGTCAGCGGTAAAGCTGTAACTTAAAGTTTGAACTATAAAAAGCTCCTGATGTTTGATTACAGCACCATGTATGTGTAGCACTGGTGAAAAATATGAATTAATTTTTTGTAATATTTACATGCTTCACCCTCCAATCTTTTTAAATTCCACAACTACTTATGATTACATGAACAAAAAATAAATACAGTTTTATTTGTACAATTATTTATAAAAATAAACACTTAAAATAAGTAGTTTTTATTTTTGTAAAATGCTCATTATATGACATTATAACATAATGAATTACAGATTAACTATATTAATTCATTCATCATTAATTTTCCAAACTGCTGTATCCTACTAGGGTTACTACAATATGCCTATCTCAGTCTACTCTGGGTGAAGGTGGGGTACACCCTAAATAGCTATCCAGGGCCATCACAGGGTATCACGCACACAAACAACCAATTCCGAACAGCCATTTAGCCTAACTGTGCATGTGTTTAGACTGTGGGAGGAAACTGGTGCACCCAGAGGAAACCCACCCAAGCACAGGAAGAACATGCAAACCCCTTTCAAAGAAAGACCTTTCCGAACCAGGACCTTCTTGCTGTGAGGCGAATATGCTAGCACAACACCACCATGCTGCCCCAGTTTAATTTATTTAACAGTCATTCCACGACCTTGAATAGAAATATGAACTAACATCTAGCAAGACACGATGACAAGAACTGCACGGGTGCTCCTCTCCAGAGGGTAATGAAGTCACATTTAGCTGAAAATATCTAAAAATAAAAACATCAAATTCTTTAATTCTAAGTGCTGTTCCTTTCTGTGGAATAACTTTAGGATGAAAATAGAGCCTGCTGGCTAGTGTCAGCTTTGCTAACCTTAAGCAGTCCAGCTGAAAGAGAGTCTTGTCCGCTAGCAGTTCTTCCGGTTTCAGCAGATTGATTACAGATCTGTTATAGTACCTGATATTCGGTAACGCAGGGGACTGGGGGCCTGATCTTCAGCGCAGTCCAAACAAAAAACAAACCATACTTTTTTTTTTTGCTTTTCATGAGATATGTCTTGAATTAACAAAGCTGTAATTAGCAGTTACCTTAGCACAAATCATAGGCGCGTCCGTTGTTTTTACATGTAATGATGTAGCCACTGATGGTGGAGTTAATATCCTTGTAGTCGGTTAGCCAATCAGAACACACAATCCCGTAAATACAAATAGAATAAGTGATATCCTAATATTAAAGACCACCTGACTCCTAGCAAACCTGAAAGTCCCGTTTTTCCTGACCACATTACGAGGGGAAAAATGGATTATGATTTCTGCTCCATGCCGTTAAGGTTTTATAGCCGATATGATGTAAGTCATTAATTCCTGAATAACATTACAACACGCTGTCGAACTAAAAGTCCTCACCATCCTGTTCTCCATCCTCGTCATCGAGATAAAGTATTACCCTTTAGCAGCAATAAAGAATCTGTTTCCATAACATACTGTGACCTTTCTCATTATTGGAAAGGACAGAACTGCTCTCACCTCCAACACTAATCACTTTACACTGTGTGCTGTAGAGAGGAAGGAAATGTTAGCTGAGGGTTTTGTGTTGCACCTGATAACTGAGTCAGGACCCGGTTACCAGGTGCAACACAAAACCCCCACGATGCAATTTTTATTCCACATAAATGCTGTTTTCTCTGATAAAGGGCGCTGAAGGAATCAGTAAATAAAGAGCAAAGGACAAAATAATTGTCATTAATCACTTGTTGTAGCACTTCAGTCTTTCTTCTCTGAGTTTTCTGAAACACCTTTGTGCACTGGCAGTAACCAGACTCAGGTTTCTTGTCTTGTTCATTTTTCCTCAGTGAGCTCAGGTGTGTTGAGACAGGGTCACACCACGGTGCAGCATGTATCATTACCTGCTTAGGCACGAACCATGTAGTAAAAACAATGCCAGGGATGTATCTTGTTGATTCACACACCTGACATAACTGTCTTTAGGAGTGTTCTGGTAATTTCCTTTTCCACTTCACCTTTTACTTAAACGTAGTGTACAAGTACGAGGAATATACAAATTTCAGTGTCAGAACCTGTCGTAGATCCACCTTAAAGCTGAAATATTTTCTTCCTCAGCATCAGAAAGAACATAAATACTATGAGGAAGCCAAACAGGCCGTCTACCATATGCACTCAAAATCAGCATTTCAGGGGAAGGTGAGGAAGTAGTTTTCTGAAGAACTGTGATTTTTTTTTTTACTGAGAATCGTATACCACTGCTGTCCGAAATCAAGAATAAATGTTTGAAATCTGGTATAATACATAACCTTTCGGAAACCATTAACTTGATTTTGCATGGCTTGTATGTTCGTCCGTCTGAAGTTTGTATGCTTTACAATTCTGATTGGCTGTTCGCTGTATAAGACTGATGTATACTAACACGTTTTTTTGGTTTTACTGAAACAACATCCAACAATGACAACAAAATAAATTATTTTAGAGAATTTTTTAGCAATGCTTCTCCTGATTTTTACGGATTACTATACAGGGATCCCTCGCAATATCGCTCTTCAGGTTTCGCGGCTTCAGTGCATCGCGTTTTTTTTTTATTATTTACTTCATTTTTTTTTTAATTCATCTAAAAATACGGAAAAAGTTCAGACAAATGCCGCGAGGGGTCGCTACTAATTCAGTTCT
>JAQNCB010000003.1:30938702-30950437 GCA_030068295.1 Euristhmus nudiceps | reverse complement strand
CCCCCCCCTTAGGTGACTGCGCCTCTTTCTCATGCAAACGGCGCAGGACTAGAGAGAGAGAGAGAGAGAGAGAGTCCCAGTGAGTTAGCGTGTGGGAGAAAAGGGGCAGATGTAGAGAGAAAGGACCGCAAAAGATAAAGGAGGAGAGGGAGAAAAAGAGAGGGAGAGAGAGAGAGAGAGAGAGAGAGTCCCAGTGACTGAGTGAGTTAACGGGTGGGAGAAAAAGGGCAGATGTAAAGAGAAAGAACAGCAAAAGATAAAGGAGAGGGGAGAAAAAGAGAGAATGAGTCACAATTAGAAAGAGGTGTGATTGGGAGACAATATGAGCGATAAAAGGAAACCGTTCGAGACAGACACAGAATGTACAAGATGGAGAAGAGTGAGAGAATCTAGCTGACGTGCTCATGATATGCTCAGAGAGAAACAAAGATGAATGGACAAAAGACAAATGGATAAATGCAAGAAAGGAAGGAAAGAAGTAGGGAGGGAAGGAAACAGCTGGAAGAAATGAAGGATGAGGAAAAAAGCTGGAAGGAAGGAAGGTGCTGAAGGAAAAAGAAAGAAAGAAACCGAAAGAAAGACCACCTGGCAGGATGGGCTTAGGAATATAAACAATGAAGGATAGAAAGGGATAAAAGAAAGAGAGAACACTGATGAGTGCATGAAAAGAAAGAAAAGGGCTGGAACATTGACCGACCCTAATGTTACTCTCTTAAAACACGCTCGGACACTGTTCATGAAACAAAAATAAATAAAAAAGACAGATGGATAAATGCAAGAAAAAATACAATTACTTATATAAATAATGATGGAAGAAGATTAAAGAAGGAACAATGAAAAGATCAAAGATGAAAGAATGAAAGCTGTAAGCTAAACTAAAAGAAGGGAGGAACAAAGAAAGAAGGAAACAAACAAATGGAAAGAACAAAATGTGTTGATGGTAAGAAAGGAAGGAAAGAAAGAAGAAAAGCAGTTTTTTTTATTTTGCAATTTGTTATCCAATTTGTAGTTCCTGTAAAGTTTTTTTTTTTTTTTATGTACGAGCGATGATTTTAAACTCAGGATTCCGTCTAGTACGTTGTGCATGTCGTGGATGAATGTTTGCAGTCTGTCCTGTGTTCTTTAATTTCTGACTATTTTCTTTTTTTCCTGTATTCCTTCTCTTTCTGTCTCACTCTGCATATCTGTCTCTCTCTCTCGCTCTGCTTCTCAGCAGGATGTCTGAATCCACCCCAGCCCCTGTTCCCGCACGGCCGGTGCGAGGGTCAGCATGCCCGGTGGTCCCTCTTGCCAAAGTGACTCAGGCGAATCGTATTCAGAGGGCCAAAGCCCGTGTGGAGCGTCGTCACCTGGGTCGTGGTCGCATGCAACGCCAAAACCGTGTTCGCCAGCAGATCCCACGCCATGTGGCTCAGACACGCAACTCCTTCCTGCACCAACCGTGCCAGCGCAACTTCTGCCACTGATCCGCAAAGATCCTATCATCATCATCACCATCACCATCATTATTATCACACTCACCAACCTCCATCATCCCCAACCATATCACCTACCATACCATATCTTCAGTCTTCTTCACCAAAGCCCTCATTTTTATGTTAGTATAGTCACAATCAGGAGCATCATTAGCATAAATACATAAAACCAATCTGTTATGATCAAACCTTTATTTTTCCAATTATTTGATTAGCATGGTTCAGTTTTTTTAAATAGTCAACATTTCCTGATGTCCCAAAGACGCCATTTCGGCCTCAAATAAACAAAAGTTGGAATGATTAATGGCTAGCTAAAAATTAGCCAGGATTTTAGGACTCAAAACAAGTAAAGAAGTAACAAAAACACGGAATGTGGAACACTGATGTGGAAGAAACCAAACAAGGGTCTGGAGCAAAATTTTCATCATTTGTGTTCATTTGTTGGACAGCCCCAGTTTTCTCATTTTTTTGCTATTTCTTTGGAGCGCAGAAAAAGAAGGCAAATACCATCGAGCATATGTGTCAAACTCCAGCCCACAGGCCAAATCCGTCCCGTTACCTCATTTTCTGTGGCCCGCAAGAGCTTTCTGATAATATGATTATCGTGCATTGTTTGCATCAACCATTACCATGAAACCTCATTCTTTATCCTTCCACTAGGTGGCAGCAGCCTATGACTAGCTGTTGACTTGAAATTCATGACTCAAGAAAGATTGCATGCTAGCTTGTCACTGTTAAGCGCTTGTAGAATAGATGTCCGGTGATTATTCGGCCCTCGGTCACCTTTAAATTTAGTGATGTGGCCCTCAATGAAAATGAGTTTGACACCCCTGCCATAGAGGCTCAAATGAGTCGAGAAGATAAAATAAGATCAGACAGAGAACGTGTGCTTTGCTAATGCCCAGCTTCTGATATGGAGAAAAGGTCTTTCCCAACACAGAATGGCAAAGTAAGCAGATGAAGGTGAAAGAAAGGATGAAATAGAGAAAAGAGTGGGATATTGATGGAAAATTGAAAAGATGTTGTGAGTAAGTAAGTATTGTAGCCCACAGCATTACTGTAGCACTTTTAAAGGGAAAATCAAATCTATAGATTTCAGTATATTTTTTAATTTAATGCTGGTAACATCGCATGTCACGGAGGGGGCACGTGCATGCTTACGCACCTCCCTGGTTGATGGTGGATGTGATATGAAAGGCAACAGTTCACGGGGTGAGAACTGGATAATAAGGGTAAAAATGAGGGAATTTTTTTTCTAGTTTGCTATCTAAAGCTGCGAACAATATGTGAAATTATCGTATACGTTCCAACAGTGAAATTTAAGTGACTTATAATGTGTGTGAAGGCAAAGCATGCGATAGGTTATTGCTGTTGTGTTTTTTAAGTCTATATCAGTGCTTCTCAATTATTTTCTGTGACGCCCCCCCAGGAAGAAGAAAAAATTTCACACTTGACTATAAATAGTTATATTTGTCTATAAAATTATTATTAGCACACCTCTGCATAACAGTGTATCCTTATTAACATTCTTTTTTAATCTGTAACAAAATATTTAAAGTGCACCAATTTGCCTAAAATTAAAAATAAATACATCCTTATTTAAACTAAACATTTTTTGACAACATATTGCGCCATTTGATATTGAAAAAAAAAAAATCCTCTCTCCACCTTTCTCTTCATTCCTCTTAGAAATGTTTCCATGTTGTTTCTTGAGGGGTTGTTTACTGCACTTCATATCGTTTGCTCGCTACGAAAATCCCCGACACCATAGCACGACCATGAGAGCGCCACTGCCAACTATTGTAGTGGATGTGCAATTACACTTAATTCTAGTACAGTATGGCAAAAAAGCATGTTCTCCAGGGACCGGGGGGGGGGGGGGGGGGGGGGGGGGGGGGGGGGACCCCCCCCCCCCCCCCCGGCCTCACAGCGCGACCCCACAGGGGGCCGCACCCCACTATTTGAGAAGCACTGGTCTACATAAAGAAAAATTCATAAACGAATGAGGTCATTCACAACTAATAATACTAGCGTAAAACCATCCAGTCGATAAAATATAATCACTTTCAATGGTAGAATTAACCCTAGAACTGTTACCGTCTAATTTGCTAACATGGAAGGTTAACCTGGGAGAATTTTACCCTAAATTAAATATGTAATAACATACTTATGACATACTTATGCTCACGCTGCCAGACGTATGAGTTACACAACCACCTCATTTACACCCGGTGGATTCCACCCTGGTAACCGTTCTAGGGTTAATAAAGATGCTGTTGAAATGTACACAAATTAACTTTTTTACTTTCTAATTCTGGCTAAGAAGCAGTTTAATTTTTTATGCTAACGATACATGTAATGCAAGCTAATGCTAACTAGCTACTGCTAGTTTCGACAACTAAATATATTTATTGAATCTCAGCTAGTTTAAAGAATTTTTGTCCAATTATTTGCAAACTTGCTAACTATTAATAGTAAGCTTTAAAGCAATGCCCAGCCCAGAAAGAGGGATATAACATCATCATTTAGCATTTTTCAGAGCCAGAGTGAGGCTGCCTTGGGTTACAGGGTGTAGTGGTTTATAAGATAAGATAAGATAATCCTTTATTCGTCCCACAACGGGGAAATTGCATAAAATATAGCAGGTGTAAGATAAGGGTAAATAATAAACTCGCACATCTAGGTGGTGACGCAATCCCCTCTAAGAGATGGTATATCGTGGTACCTCGAGATACGAAATTAATCTGTTCCGGAGTGACTTTCGTATCATGATTTTTTCGTATGAGTCGCATTTTACATGTAAATCGCCTAATTCATTCCAAGCACAACAAAAACACCACATTAAATTTTATAATAAGGGTGAAACCAGAATGAAATAAGAACAAAATACATTTGAATCATTCAATATACCGAACCTAATTGTTAATACCTGCAAATAAAGTAGATAATAGAACATAATGGAAAAAAAAGGCAAAAATATAATAGGAAAATGTGAAACCTTACCTTTCAAGTGAAGCGATGTCTGAAAGCAGCGAGGAGGAGGGCAAAGAAAATAATAAAAAAAACGGCAGAAAATAAATGGCAGGAAACATTAAACTTATTTACATTTATACACTATCTTCTTTTTGATTTCCTTTTTTTGGCGGTGTATTACTACCACCACCTGGACTGGAGAAGAAGAGCAGGATCAGGTTACTGAGCGTGATGGGAAATTGAGTTCCGTTTCTTTTGTATGCTGAATAATTATTCGTTAAAATTAAGCAAAAAAACCTTTGCATATCATTTCGTAAAATGAAATTTTCGTGTACTGAAGCTTTTGTATCTCGAGGTTCCACTGTACTAGAAGAAACAACTCTTTATTGTGTTTTGCTTTTAAGTTTGAATCGTGTCATTTTCAAATTGCCTCAGACCCTTGATCTTCCACGCCGTTCTCAGTGTCCGACCGGCATCTAAAACCCAAAGCTTTGCGAAAAGGAAAAGCACTGTGATCATATTTGTAGGCACAAAAGATCTCGAAATTCATCCATCCACATGTTACACCATGATATTAGGCTGAGTAATTTTTTCCTTTTTATGTTACTCTCAGAAATGCGTCACTGTGAGCAAAGGTTGATCAGTGATAAACATTACTGGGACAACCGTCCCGGACTAAATGGCATATTTTTTTGTTTAATTACATAGAATTACGTGCTTGCTTTCTAATGTTGCTAACAAGTTTATGAAGATCACCTTATTGTCACGGGAGTGCAAGCTCAATTTTATTGTGTGATGCTTGGAGAAAAACCAACTAAATCGGTCATCCTTTCAGGGTGGAAAGAAAGAGGAAGAAGGTGGATACGACACTTCTATGAAGGTGTTCAGCTTTGTTGTGATGTAGCATATGGATCGTTAGAAAACACTGTAGTATCTCAGAGGAAACAAAAAATATTCCAGCGGAAGCAAGCATGCACGAGCCTTCATCTCTCATTATGTGAGAACCAGCTAGTGCAGAAGTTTGAGCTCAAAAAGCAATACAACCCCGCTGATTTCAAACTGAGGTAGAATAATAGAGCAATTCTAGCTTTGCAGATGGCCACCTCTGTAACATCAGTGCTTCTGAGCTCTCACAGCAGATACACGAGATGCACCTTCATTACTTGTTAGCTACTTACATTAGCCCTGTAAAAGGAAGTGCACGTTTTTGTTTTTTTTGTTTGTTTTGTTTTGTTTTGTTTTTCTGTTTTTTCTTTTACAACCTTTGTGTTCTGACCGGTTTGCTGGTTTGGATCTTTTTTTTTATGCTCAGAAATACAAAATTTTAACATCAAATCTTGGAAACAAATTTGTATCACGGGCTGTTTCTAACTCCTGTGTGTGAGAGAGAAAGATGACATCTTTGTGTGCTTAAACGTGTATGCCAGTGTCGGCGAGTCGACTATTTGTGGGATGGAAACACACACACACACACACACACACACACAAACGCACACATATGCATGTCAATGTGCAGAATCCATCCTCCATCCATCCATCACTCAGTGTTACGTTCCTCCATGGGATCCTCTGTGTGGTGCTATGGCGTACATACGTATCATCGATGCTGATTAGATTAACTATGGTGCTGAACATGTTGGACTGTTTGTATAATTCGACTTGGATGTACGTTTGCACTGTCTTTTTAGGCTGACTCGTGTTTTTGTGTGTGATTTTTATTTGTCTAATTTCTAGCAACACTATGAATGAGAGGGGGGTGTCAATGTGCATGAGTTGGCAAAGAAACTTAAATTATTCACATTCACGTATGATATGTACATATAATGCACAGCTCTTTACAGTACAGTGTTGGAGTGATGAATTATGTCAACATTTATTGAAAACATCTTTACAAAGCTAAGTTGAACATGTGGGAAGCGTTTCCCCCCCCCCCCCAAAAAAAAAAAAAAAAAAAGTTTTAGAACCCATAATAAGGTGTTTGTATGTTGATCAGAATTTTTGGGAAATAAGTGTGTACCCAAAAACCTACTTCTCTTCCTTTTATTATGTTATACCTGCATATAATGGGCTATTTAGTAATAACCTGACAGCTGCGACAGTCTACTGTCAGCGTGATGTAACGTAAAGAACATCTATTAACAAAATAATATATTTATATATTCCTCTATTTTTTCCTTATATTTAATTTTTCTTATCAAATGGATAGTATACACATTGGTTTTATTATTGATGGATGAATGTCAGAGGTGGGTAATTTAGGACATTTCATCAAACTAGAGCAGTTCCTGTCCTGGCCAGGTAGCAAACTGAAACTGTGTCAATGTTGGCATAAGATTATTTTTGTCTATGGAGCCAAGATTGGGCTGCCAGATTTTACAAAATCAACTTTAATTCCATTTTCTAAGGTTAGCCCGATGTTGGATGTATACTGAATGTATATTGGTCCCAACATTGCTCCACTGAGGTTGACAGACCTTCAGCCACCTGGGTATGTTCCTTTGAGCATTTCATTTGTCAACATGGTGCTTTTTCACCTACTGTGCCAGTTTGTACAGAACTGAGGCTTCATCATTCACAGCAATTAAAACTAATAAGAGTTATGAGCTCATTCACCCTGTACACACATCCATCACTGTTTATTTTACATCTATTTTTTTTACCCTCCAACACATTCTCTTTCTTAACTATGTCTAATTATGATTGTTTATTTTTTTCTCCCTTGTGTGTGTGTGTATGTGTGTGTACATGAATAACGAATAACCTCAGGGCAGCTTGGGGTTTATTCGACTGTGTAGCTAGTGTGATGTTTGTACCTAGGCAGGGAGGGTAAATAAAAAACAAACAAAACAAATATACTGATAAACTAACTAAAATAAATATATAGTATATATGTGCTTGTATTTTCCCGAATGATTAGATGAAATTGTTGTTTTATTCACTCTTTATGTTCATGATTTATTATATTGTGAAAAATTAAGGGGGTGGACCATCAAACAGCAAGACTGCACTCTTCTGTTTGGTTCTTGCGCCCTGAAACTATGGCAGCTTTTTCAAATGAAGGGGTTTACCTTCATGAGGGTTATTGTCTCTGAAACATACCCCCCCTTTCAAAAAAAAACACAAATAGAATTGATTAAAAAGGAATAATGTATCTGATATGGTGATCGTGCCTTTCACTGTTGTGCATGGGTTTTTTTTGTTTGTTTTTATTTTGTTTTGTTTTTTGTGACTAGCTGAATTTTCTATCCTGTCTGTGTAGGCACTGGTCCATACGCAGTAGTAGAGACCTATGCAAAATACAAGGAATGGGGTTCCAGCATCCATTCAGAAATACAGGTACCAGGAAAAAAATTACAAAATAAAAAATACTCTCAGGATGAAACCTGAATCTATTGTCCTTTATTGAGAAAAAAAACTTTAGTGTAATGCATATTGTAGTCATAAACAGCATGTTGTTTTAAGGTAATCAAAAAATTGTGGAGTTTCCATAATTCCAAATAAGATAAGATAACCAATTGACTAATAATTACTGTCTTCATTATTATAAATAAACTTTAAAATGTAACAAGAGCACTCAGAGCACAAAGCTCTGCCAAGACAGAATAGTAATAATTATAATAATAATTATTGTTGTTATTAATGTTATTATATGTATTGCTAATGCATAATAATGATAATTATAATAGAAGTAGAACGCAGCACCCCCTGCTGAGCCTGCTGTAGTGCCACACTTCCAAAAAATCATCCTATGTTAAAGAATCACTTCATTTTTGGATGTAAAATTTTGATTTTCTCCAGAATTAAATGGAGTTTTTCTTGGTCAAAGCCACACCTCTGTGAGAAATTTAATCAAAATCAGCACATGACATTTTGCATAATCCTGTGAACAAACAAAAACAAACTGAAGCTAAAGCATAATAGCTTTGGCAGACATAACTCAAGTATACACTAGGGCAGTCACAGGGTGCATGGTAAACCTTCAGGATTAAAGGTCTCATCATAACTGCACATTTTAATGTAAAATCTTCCTCTAGTGGACATTCTATGAACACTCATTCACACATTCTATAATATCATGCATGTATTGACCTTAAATTATTTTCTCCCCCAAAATGATTATGATCCCACACACAAATCACTTCCAAAATGTAATGGTTTGCTACTTGTGCCACCCCTTGTCTACTCTAGAAAAATGTGCGTAATTCTTGTGCATACGAACAAACAACTAAAAAAACAGCCAATCTGGAAAAAGAAATCAACACAGGTGAAAATGAAATCTCCTGGTAAAGATAAAAACAACATTGATACATTCATTTACTAGAATCTGTTTCAAACCACACGGACAAACCAGTGATTAAAATACACTAGAAAAGCGCTTAGAGAGCACAAACCTCTGCCAAGCCAAAAAAAAAAAAACACAAAGTACACAGCACCCCCTGCTGGGCCTGCTGATATACCACACTTCTCACAATATCTTAGCTCACATTGGAAAAGAATTTTACATTTCTGGATCCAGAGTTTCATTCTGATCAACACTAATGTCCAATGGAGAATTCCTTGGTCCATACTCCACCCTTCCAAAAAATGTATTCAGTAATGTATTCACTTTTTGCATAAAGTTGCTAACAAACAAACTGGCCAACGAACCAATTACAAAACTACAACCTCCTTGGAGGAGATAATAAATTAACAAACAGGTAAATAAGAATTATGTTTTACATGCTTCTCATAAAAAAGCAAGATCTCATTTAATACAACATAAATGCAAAATAAACTAGAAAAGCATTCAGAGAGCACAGATCTCTGCCAGGCCACAGGGTCACTAAACTCTTTTCTATCCTGGGTCCAGACGGTGATCCGGATCACCTCCAAAATCTAATTGATTGTTACTTTTGCTCGTCCGGACATTCGGTAAAAATTTGGTGAAAATCCGTCCATAACTTTTTGAGTTATGCTGTTAACAGACAAACAGACAGACAGACAAACTCCGATGATTACATAACCTCCGCTGGCGGAGGTAATAAATGCCATACTATACAGATTAAAATATCTAAAGAAAGTAAAATAAACATTGAAAAACATGCATCAGCCCATCAGCTCATGTCTAATGTTCAGAGATAGTAGAAGAATAGATGTCTATCACATTTAAACTATATTACGACAATTATTATCATATATTACAATGGATAAACTGTTGAAAATTAAAGACTATCATCAGTATCGTTGCATGCTAACAATAACAGCCTAATTATCCGTCATCTTGCATTACAAGCCTTTTGAATTCAAATCAAGCCAAAGTTGGTTGTAAAATCATCCCCGAAGACATCGTACAGAAGTGCACTTGTTGAGTTAGAGCTAGACCTGGTCATGAATACACTGGCACATGGGCTAATACTGGCGTTTTAAGGAATATGCTAAGACAGGTCAGTCCAGGGAATCGTCATCTACATCATTTTTTAGTTAAAAAGATTAACATTCCTGACACCACTAGTAACATTACTCCAGTGTCTAGTAAATCCTGACAATACACTGTTCACTGTTAAATAACAGCACTAAAATAAATTCTTTTCGCTGGATTTTTCAGCAGACTGGTTATAAGATCTTGACTTTCAAGATCCGCTGGAGGACGCCCCACCCTGGGTGCTGGATTAACTTGAGTTACCTGCAAGAAAGAAAGAAAAAAACCTGTTCTGCAGCTCTCTTTCGACTATTTAAATGAAATTTATGCTGGTTGGCACGGTGGCATAGTGGTTAGCACCCACTAACAGCTTAAAGGCTCTGGGTTCGTGTCCCAGATATAGGCCAAAGATGGTTTGTTGTTTCTCTTGAAAATATTAATTCATTCAATTTCCCAACCGCTTAATCCTAATTAGGGTCGCGGGGAGGCTGGTGCCCATCTCAGCCGACTCTGGGCGAGGGCAGAGTAGACCCTGGACAGCTCGCCAGGCCATCGCAGGGCAGAAACACACTGACGGCGATGAAGCTACGCTTTACGAACATCAGCAATGGTTCATTTACATCCCTCTCATCACAGACAGTGAGAGACATGGCTGGCCTTTGATAACTGCTCTTAGCTGCACTGGGTGTCTTGAAAATATTGCAGACAGATAAATGTGTTATGTCATAAATAACATCCTAGGTGAGCGTTTTGTAGGATATTATTATGTTTTAGCATACATTTCAATTAAAAAAATGCAGCTTGTCTTACTTGGGTTTAAAAAGCTTTACTGCAGGAAATATAGTCTATATATACTGTATATATAAAATGTATAGAGATTGGAGATTTAGCCAGGGTAGTACTGATGACTGCACTTCCTGGTTGGCCCTGACGCTCACGCCCGCTCCTGATGATGAGGATTTTGCGCATGCGCATTTGCAAACCAGGACTTTATTCGCGTTCCAGCAGTGAGCTGCCGGTGTGTTGTTGTGGCTAATCACCGGTGATGTCCGCGTCCTCAGCCGAGGCTCTGGCCGGTTACACGAGCGCTAAAATGGTGGATAAGGACGCAGGGCAGGACACGGCCCTGGGCAGCGCTTACTCCCCGGTGGACTACATGAGCATCACCAGTTTCCCCCGTTTACCCGAGGACGACGTGCTGGGTGGGGACAGCGGCCTGAAATCCCGCAGAGATGAAGATCATTTCCTGGGGGAGCAGGATACAGGTGAGTTATCCACCTGCGCGCTTTTCTCAGCCAATCACGTGCGACTTTTATACACGCATTGTATTATTATTATTATTATTATTATTATTATTATTATTATACTTCATCACCACGCTGGATAAACGATCTCGACATTATACTTATCCGGCTGATAAAATCCAACCAGGCTTCAGAATGAACTCTGTTTCCTTGGCTGAGATTTCTTTCATTAATAAAAACAAAACCCGCAGCACGTGACACACTTCTGAACCCCTTTCTGGAAAGTAACAGGATCTTATCCTTATTAACGAAAGGTGAAGACTGATTGAAAGCTAATTTGATGGCATGTTTATGAATTTGGCCCAGCATTTGGGGCATTTGGAAAAGACGCTCATAATAGGAGAGCAAAGCAGGTCCGCTGATGACGACATCTCCTTTAAATGGCCATCATATGTAAATATGGTCTTCACACATGCTTTTAAGGTTTCCTATTCAGTTCCCATGTTCGTTCATTTTCCAAACCGCTTATTCCTTGTTAGGGTCACGGGGAAGGCTGGCGCCCATCTCGACTCCGGGCGAGGGCAGAGTACACCCTGAACAGCTCGCCAGGCCATCGCAGGGCAGAAACACGCTGACGGCTTTGCA
>JAQNCB010000003.1:30507357-30523679 GCA_030068295.1 Euristhmus nudiceps | reverse complement strand
CAGTTAAACCTCGGTCGTACAGACTAAGACGGGAGATGGGGGTCCGGATGAGTGAAAAGTCCGCTGGAGTGAAGTGGGGGGTCTATACTTATACTATATACGATATATATATATATATTTGTCATTTCTGTTAATTTTTTTTTCATCGAGACTTTATCTCATTCTTACTTGTATGGAGCATCTGACTGCACACAATTTCATTTTTGAAAAACCTTGTCAGTTCAAAGCTTTACCGGGCAATAAAATGTTTAGGTATTTATGAATTCATTTTTAAATGATGTACTTGATTTTACATTTCGCTCTTAGATAATCGTAGTTTTTTATGGATTAGATTTACAGCTGAAACCAGATGTATACCTATACTGTTTAAAAAAAAAATAAAAAAAAAAAAAAAAAAAAAAAAAAAAACGTAACCTTCCCCCACCCCCCCTCACTATCTGATATTACAAACTGGATTCCAAAAAAGTTTGGACACTATACAAATTGTGATTAAAAGCTGAATGCAATGATGTGAAAGTGCCAAATTTCAATATTTTATTCAAAATAGAACATTGATGACAGGTCAAAAGTTTACACTGAGAAAATATATCATTTTAAGGGGAAGATATGTTGATTTTAAATTCCACAGTGTCAACAAATCACAAAAAAGTTGGGACAGGTAGCAATAAGAGGCTGGAAAAGTCAATTGCACTTATAACGAACAGCTTGAAGACCAACTACCACTAATGAGGTCCACTGGTAGCATGATTAAGTATAAAAAGAGTTTCTCAGAGTGGCAGTGTCTCTCGGAAGTGAAGATGGGTAGAGGCACACCAATTCCCCCAATGTTACACAGAAAGATAGTGGGGCAATATCAGAAAGGAGTTGCCAAGCAAAACATTTCCAAGAGTTTGAAGTTATCATCATCTACAGTGCATAACATCATCCAAAGATTCAGAGAATCTGGAACAAGCTGTGTGTGTAAGGGTCAAGGCCATAAAACCATACTGGATGCCTGTGATCTTCGGGGCCCTTGAACGGCACTGCACCACAAACAGGAATGCTACTGTAAGGGAAAATCACAGACGGGGCTCAGCAATACTTCCAGAAACCATTGTCAGTAAACACAATCCACCGTGCCATCTGCCGTTGCCAGCTGAAACTCTACACTACAAAGAAGCAGCCATTTCTAAACAGGACCCGGAAGCACAGGCGTTTTCTCTGGGCCAGTGGTCATTTAAAGTGGAGTGTGGTAAAGTGGAAAACTGTTCTTTGAACAGACGAATCATGATTCGAAGTTCTTTATGGAAAATTGGGATGCCATGTCATCCAGACTAAAGAGGACAAGGACGACCCAAGTTGTTATCAGCGCTCAGTTCAGAAGACTGCATCTGTGATGGTCTGGGGTTGCACGAGTGCGTGTGGCATGGGCAGCTTGCACATCTGGAAAGGCACTGTCAATGCAGAAAGGTATATTCAGGTTCTAGAACAACATATGATTCCATCCAGATATCGTCTCTTTCAGAGAAGACCTTGCATTTTTTCAACATGATAATGCCAGACCGCATGCAGCATTAACTACAACATCATGGCTGCATAGGAAAAGGATCCGGGTAATGAAATGGCAGCCTGCAGTCCAGATCTTTTAACTTTGGAGAACATTTAGCTCATCATAAAGAGGAAGGAGCAACAAAGAAGGCCCAAGACAGTTGAACAGTTAGAGGCCTGTATTCGACAAGAATGGGACAGCATTCCTATTCCTAAACTTGAGAAACTTGTCTCCCCGGTCCCTAAACATTTGCACACTGTTGCAAGAAGAGAGGATGCCTCTTGAAAATGGCCTTGTCCCAACTTTTTTGTGATTTGTTGACACTATGGAATTTAAAACTTTTATTTTTCTATATACTATATACTATAATTTTTTTTAGTTTAAACTTTTGACCTGTCGTCTATGTTCTATTGTGAATAAAATATTGAAATTTGTCACTTCCACATCATTGCATTCAGATTTTATTCATAATTTGTATAGTGTCCCAACCTTTTTGGACTCCGGTTTGTACATCAAACTAAACTTTTCCTGTTTTAGGTCAGTTAGGATTACCAAAATTATTTGCATTTGTTACATACCAGAATACTAAGAGAGAAAGAATTTGTAAGAGATTTAATTATTTTCTTCAGTTTGCATACAAGATTATCTTGCCTTTAGACAAATTGGGAAAGCCCAGATGATTTCATGGCTTTGAAACTGTCAACATTTGAGTAAATTGGAGGTACTCCTGTGGATATATTTCATCACACACCTCAAAACACAATTCTTCCTTGTGATCATGGGAAAATCAAAAGAAATCAGAGTGTCATTATTCACAGTGATTCAATTCTTTGCCCGACATTGAATAAGAGGCTACTGGGGAAAGAAGAAGCCACTACTTAAAACGAAACATAAAAAGTGTAGATTACAGTTTTCAGATGAAAACAGGGTCAAAGACCTTACTTTTTTATAGACATGTCCTGTGGTCTGATGAGAAAAGTTGAACTGTTTAGCCAAAATGGCCACCGTTAAGTTTGGGGGGAGGGGGGAAGGGGGGGGACGCCTGCAAGCCTGAGAACACCATCCCAACTGTGAAGTATGGGGAGGTACTATTATGTTGTGTGGGTGTTTTGCTACAGGAGGGACAGGTGCACTTCACAAAATAGATGGCATCATGAGGAAAGAACATTGAGTGGAAATATTAAAGACATCAAGACATGGACAATGACCCTAAGCATACCGCAAAAAAGGTAACAAAACTGCCTTAAGGATGGCAAAATCAATGCATCTGAGTGGCCATTACCAAGCCATGATCTCAATCCCATAGAAAATTTGTGTGTGGAGCTGAAACAGCATGTGCGAACAAGACAGCAAACAAACCTGACTCAGTTCCCAGGTTCTGTCAGGAGAAGTGGGCCAAAATTCCAGCGAATTACTATTGTAAGAAACGTGTGGAAGGATACCCAAAGATTTGTACTGCCACTGATGTGCTGTGAAGAAAATGTTCTGTTAAAGTAAAGCATTTCATAAAGGAAGTAAATTCTGAGCATATTTATTTTTAATGAATTATCTGGTTCAAAAAGCGCGAGGTAATCCACAGAGACTGTTACAGGTGACACCAGAAGAGTGGTCATGCTCAAATTTATACAGAGAAATCCTTCACCGGTTTCATCATTCTGCACTTCTTCACTGCTGCCTCGGCCCATCAGTAATTATAATAAAAACTGTTAAAACACCTGCAATTACAGCATGGTTTGTATTTAAGTGTTGGACTCGACTTACATTCTCTGTTCTCAGAACAGTTCCTTTTTTCTTAATTTCATTTATTTACTTATTTAAAAATATTAGCCCAATTTTTTTTTCTAAGGAAATCATTTTAACACAATTAGGAAGGGACTTGGTTAACAGTTGGTTAAAAGAGATTCAACCGAATGTAAAGTTAAGGAAACTGACTTCTGTATTAATCTACTGATGACATGAAGGCAGAATATTTTAACAATTATGGGGGCACTCGCAGAAAGCAAGGTCCCTTCCACCACACAGCATGACGAATTTAGCAAACAGGACCTATATGTGTACTGGTTTTAATTATGAATGTGTTCATCCTGGATGTGACATGACCAAATTTGTGATAAAGCTCTCTTGTTTGAAAGAATAATGAGAGAGGTGGACGGTTTTCATAAAAATCACATTTTAAAGTTCATATCTGGTTTTCAATTGGTGTTCTATAACATCAGCATTTACCTGCTGTTAAGTTATACACATTTGAAATTTATTGATCCTAATTTTCACCATTCATAGGCACTCAAGGTCAAACATAATCTTCTCATTTGAAAGTCCATTTATGGTATCCTATTAGTATTCATATCCATAACCATAGCATAACTATCTACACTCGCTTCAAAATTATAGGCATGCTAAAATCTGCAAAACTTCTGCAAGACCTTGTTCAGACCTTTTATTTTTGACCTTGACTTTCCAAAATCAAATCATAAGTGTGACTCAACTAGGCCAGTGTCTCCACCAAGTTTGGCAAAAATACATGCATGGCGTCCCATGAGCAACACAAGGTCGTGCCATTTGGAAAAGAAAAGAAAAGAAAAGAAAAAGAGAAGAAAAGAGCCTTTGAAAGTTTTAAATTGTCTGAAAAATTACCCGATAATAATTTTCGCTCCATTTTTCAGAAAGTTTGCAGTAAAATTAATGTGGATGAAATAACATGTGCAGTAATGCAGAAATAACATTTGCAGTAAACATGAATGTGCATGACTGGTCACTGACGACCTTATGTTGCTTATGGGACGGTGGGTGTGGTCAGGATTTTGCTTGCAGACAAACAAATGTCTATGATTACAGTGGTAAGAGTTTTGTAAGAAAAGCTGCATGGGTTTTGGAGCACACTGCTTCTTTATTATACTACTATGATACAGCATTGTATTCTACCTTTTGTACCCTTATACAGCTCCATGCCTGGATGGATGTAACATTAAAGCACTTGCACCTAGCATGGATTGCATTTTCCTTCACATCATTGAAACTGACAGAGTCCCCATACACACCTCATCCTGTGTATAGCAGATCATAACAGAATGTCTCATCCACATTCCGTCACCATGAATAAGCCAAGTGGCTGAGACGCCGTCACCGGACCAGAGATGGGGAAAGAGAAAAATTTATGAGGGGAGAGCTGAGTCCACTGCTGTCTAGATAACATGCTCAATGACAGACACCCAATAAAGGAAAGTATGCCTGTGAGAAGAGCTTCATTAGCAAGATGACTGGGTACGGTAACAAAATTAACCCTTTAGAATAAAAGTTTGCTTTAGCTTGCTCTCACTTTATAATCTGTATCGGGAAACAATTAGGAATGTGTTTTATTAGAGGACAAAATGTAGATCAGCAATGAACCATTTGCTTTTTAATGTCTTCAATATTAAATACATGCAACATGATTACAAAACCCAAAAGTTTTTTCCACTAAAATTACTGCCCCAAGTCATTCACATTCATGCTCTGGTGTCAGAGAAGATGATAAAGCCGCAAAAGTGTGTTTGATGGAAAAAAAAAATGTTCTGAAACATTAGAATCAGCTCTCACCATCTGTTCGGGAGAGAGGCGGTTGTCATGGCACTAGTCGCCTCATGCAAATCATCAAGCAACAACCTGCACAAACCAGGGCAGGGGCATCACCAGCGACTAGTGACTCGCCACTTATGGAAACAGGAAGACAACGAATGCAAATTCACAAACTGACCAGGAACACTCTGAAGTGTACAAACAGGCCTCCACACACATGCAGATCTGCACGCAAACAAGCACACGCACACACCTCTGATTTGGGTTATTTATTTTCTGCTCGAATGGAATAAGCCTTTAAATAAATTCAGCAGCATCCATTTGAGCAGAAAACAAGTCAACGTATTGACTGTAACAATGTTACCGTGCAGAGACAGAAAAGAACAAGATGCAGAAACGTCAACGCCCGGAAACTTTCATAAAGCCAATTACGTGTGTGTGTGTGTTTGTGCATGTGTGTGTTTGTGCATGCATGTGATTGTGCATACTGATATTAGAGTCACTCAAGCTGCTCTGACAAAGCCTTTCGAGGGTGTCTTAATCTCTTGGTGTCTGGAGAGCCTGCGCAGAATGCAACACAAATTTCCACAAATTCTAAGTAGGCACCAGCAGAGCAGGTCAATTCCTGGTAAAAAAGCGTGATAAAGATAGTAAATCTCTGTTTCAAATGGGCTCTAGGGTCAACGTGTTAATTTGTCAATTGCGAATTTATAATTGCAATCAGAAAGTTGACGTCCTGACCTTTCTATAAAATTCATCATCGTGATCATCTTCCGCTTGATCCAGAGTCGGGTCGCAGGTGCAGCAGCCTAAGCAGTGAAATCCAGACGTCCCTCTCTCCGGCCACTTCCTCCAGCTCTTCTCGGGGGACGCCGAGGCGTTCCCAGACCAGCCGAGAGACATAGTCCTTTCAGCGTGTGCTAGGTCGACCCTGGGGTCTCTTCCCAGTCAGGCATGCCCGAAACAATCCACCAGGGAGGCGTTCGGGGGGCATTCTAACCAAATGCCCATCACTGTCACATTCACCCATCACTGTCCACTTGGTCTCACAAATGGATCCTAACCAGCCCAGCCTGGTGGAATTTAGCTTCCAACTTAACACCCTGACTACGGTAACCATGATTAACCAACACTGACCCATATATAAGGCGCATCTGATTATAAGGCGCACCATCAGCTTTTGAGAAAATTTAAGGCTTTTAGGTGCGCCTTATAGTGTGGAAAATACGGAACAATTTGTTTGGGAAAAAATACAGGCATGCTACTTTCTCAAACAGTTGTAAAGGCAATAAGCCAAACCATTTAAATCTATCTGATCTTTACAATTTTCTTTTATTTTCTTTTTATTAAATCTGAAGGGTTACTTCACTGCACATGAAATTTATACAAGTCGGAATATGTAAATATATTTTGACAATTGGACAAAAAAGGTTTACCCATGTGACATGTTCTACATATTTAATTACTTAAAAGCTAATGAAAATGTTCATTTAAATCACGCATCATATTTTTAAACCAAAATCGCACAGCAACAACATGAAAATGCTCATATCATTGGAATTGTTTATGCTAGAAAGATGAATTAAAGTCTCAAAAGTACTTGAAAATTTCACTATTTGTACCTACATTTTTTATTAGCAATATAAAGATCTGTATTTTCATATTAACAATAATTATTTTCAGTGTTACCTATTATCAGAAATTCAAAACAAGTTGCTCCCATTCAAACAACTCGATATTAAATCGCATTATTTTGGAACGGAGGTTTTGACTGTCCACATCAACTACTTTTCTTTCGGCTTCTCCCATCAGGGGTCACCACAGCGAATCATCTGTTCCCATCCATCCCTGTCCTCCACATCTTCTTGTCTCACCCTAACTAACTTTATGTCCTCTTTAACTGCATCCATGTATCTTCTCATTGGTCTTCCTCTGGGCCTCTTGCCTGGCAGTTCCAACCTCAGCATCTTTCTACCAATATATTCACTCTCCCTCCTCTGTACATGTCCAAACCATCTCAGTCTGGAACCTCTGGCTTTGTCTCCAACACATCCAACATGTGATGGCCCTCTGATGTACTCATTCCTGATCCTGTCCAACCGCATCACTCCCAAAGAGAAACTCAGTATTTTCATCTCTGTGACCTCCAGCTCTGGATCCTGTCTTTTCCTCAGTGCCACCATCACTAAACCGTACAGCATTGCTGCTCTCACCACTGTACACCTTCTAGTCTCATGTGTCAGCCTGTCCATCACCATAGCAAACAAGAAAGGGCTCAGAGCCAATCCTTGGTGCAGTCCCATCTCCACCTTGAACTCCTCTGTCACGCCTACAGTACACCTCACCGCTGTCTTACAGCTTCCATACATGTCCTGTACCACTCTAACATATTTCTCTGCCACTCCAGACTTCCTCATACAATGCCACAATTCCTCAGAGATGATTTTCCATACCTCCACAGGTATATACTTCCACAGGTATATCATCAGGACCAACTGCCTTTGCACTCTTCATCCTCTTCACCCTTTTGGGTGTCCACATACTTCTGGATAAATTGCTTACATATGTCCAGATGAATTTTTTTTTAATATTTCAAATGCAATCTAACCCAACATCAGACCAACATAAATCTTTTATCCATCGGAAATAATTAATATTCATTGCATCGGATGATGGATGCTAAAATGATTTAGGACTTAGAGTTGTGGTATAATCAATTGGACTTCAGGTTAAACTATCGTAAAGTTCCTGCTACATAGTTTGTAATTTTGTCTGGTTTCAAACAGATGAGGATGGGTTTCCGTTTTACGCCTGGTTCCTCTTAAGGTTTCCTCCCCGTGTCAACTGAGGGAGTTTTTCCTACCCACCATTGCCAGGGGCTTCTTCAATCGCGATATAATTGAATTCTTTTCCAATTTTATTAATCTGCTCAGAGATTCTGTCAATTGTTCATTGAACTGAATAAGTGGACAGCCATCTCATGCATCACATCAATGTAAACCATTAATGAGGACCAAAAAAGTATAAACAGTATTAGTTTCTATGAGCCTATACTACTTTACAAACAAAGGCAATGCATTCAGCTTTCTGCATTTGATACATAAACTGTCGATGATTGGAATTTCATTGCTGTTTGGTTGTGCTCTGGATTACAGGTCAACCATGCTGTAGAGGAGTGTGATGGGTTGCATCTAATGAAGCTATTCTCCACGCAGTCATGCAGGCAAATTGAACTGTCAGAGTGAAGCGTCATCATTTGATTTGATATACTCACCCGGAACAACCTATAAGCATCATCTGCTCTCCACCTGAGCACCTGAGAACACCCACACCCCCACAGACAGAGAGAGAGAGAGAGAGAGAGAGAGAGAGAGAGAGAGAGAGAGAGAGAGAGAGAGAGCGCCCGAGAGAGAGAGAGAGAGAGAGAGAGAGAGAGAGAGAGAGAGAGAGAGAGGGGGCTGTGATTAGAATAAACCGGTTCGATATGACGCTCTCTGCCCTCCCTCTCTTTAATATCACAACCCTCCCTCACTCTGTTTTCCAGGCCGAGCAGCAGAATCAGGATGATTTTCTAATAAACGTTTGGGCCTCGGGTTATTTGTGAGTTGCGTACGGGGCCGAATGCAGTTTGAGGTTATCACCGGCGGATATTATCATCAGCCCGGTGGCACACTCCAGCCCTTCTTCCCTCTGTCTGACTTATAAACAGGACGAGAGGAAGAAAAACAAAAAGAAAAAAAGAAAAAAAAGAAGAAGAAGACCATGGCATAGAAAGGTCACATTATCCGCTCACCCTGAACCGCAAACCCCTTCTCTTCACTCTGCACTGACGCCTGTGCATTTCATTCATTATTTTTACTCCTGTCACTCAAAATGTGTTAGAATTAAGATTTTATTGTACTTGGATTTATTCATTCATCCATTCATTTTCTTAACCGCGTAATCCTAATTAGGGTCACAGGGAGGCTGGCGTCCATCTCAGCCAACTCTGGGTGAGGGCGGGGTACACCCTGGACAGCTCGCCAGGCCATCGCATACACACTCACACCTAAGGGAGATCTGGAACAGCCAATCAGCCTACTGTGCATGTTTTTGGACTGTGGGACGAAACCCGGAGGAAACCCACACAAGCACGAGGAGAACATGCAAACTCCACAAAGAAACGCCCAGGATGGGAATTGAACCCAAGACCTTCTTGCTGTGAGGCGGACGTGCTAATCACTACACCACTGCACCACCCTATTTGAATTTGCGTCTACTTAATTATGGTTCGGCACGCTGGTGTGGTGACCGATCCAGGTGCCTCACAGCAAGAAGGTCCTGGGTTCGAGTCCCGGGCTTGGTGAGGGTATTTCTGTTTCCATGTGCAGTTGTGAACGTATGATCATGATGTATGTATGGTTTCTCTGAGCGTGTTCTCTCAGTGCTTGCGTGGGTTTTATCTGGGTACGCTGGGTTTCCTCCGACAGCCCCAGGATTTGAACCCAGGACCTTCTTGCTGTGAGTTGGACTCCACTGCAGTGACGTACATAGACATTGCTACCAAAATCATTTCCCAAAACTTATTGAGCCGACTGGATATTCGTGCTAATTATGACGTGCGCTAATAACGATTAGCATGACTAGCATAACTCAAAAATAAAGCATCATGGGAAGAAAAATTTCCTGTTTTGCATTTCTTGACACATAGATGGAGTCCACACACACACACACACACACACACACACACACACACACACACACACACACACACACACACACACAGTGATTAAGGAAAAACCTTCTTGAGTCATGTCTCGGGTGTAAATCTCAGAACCTGCCCACGGGCATTTAAAACGGTCCGAGTCGTCGTAGCTCTGATGACTAATATGCAACAGGGTGTGTGTGTGTGTGTGTGTGTGTGTGTGTGTGTGTGTGTGTGTGTGTGCAGCCAAAGTAGCAGCTCGTAATAAAGGAAAGAGCTCCAGGTCTTTAGCATTAAAACCCTCCATCATTAGCGGTCACAGATTTGTGCCACAAAGTCTGAACCAACAAAACCAACAATCTGTGTACATATGTGTGTGTGTGTGTGTGTGTGTGTGTGTGTGTGTGTGTGTGTAAGAGCTAATAACAAACAGATGCACTTTATTTTCAGCGATGACTCCTTCAAGCTATAGAATAAAATCACACAGTTGCAGTGTGCACTGTTTTTATTGGATTAAAGTTGATGATTTTATTCTAGACAAACTTTATCTCAGGATGTAGGAGGTGGTTTTTACCTGAGGAACCAGCTTAAGAACCCTGCAAAGATGCTCGATTCCTAGCGCCATCCAGCAGAGTATTATCCATCTGGAAGCAAACAGAACAAATGGTCATGGTGAAGAAACAAAGTTCTACCAAAGTTCGAAATGACTTCGAGGAGCTCTTATCGCTCATTAAGGTGATCTCCACAGTTCCTGGATGAGTTCTTGATCTCTCTGGCTCTCTCTTTTTTCCTGAAGGTCTGAGAATAATTCCTGTTTCACCAAAATCTCTCTAAAAGAAGTCATTTAGTTTCTGGAGTTGTTTTTCAATTAAAATCCTCACAGTGAATGAATCAGATTCTGAAGACTTTTTGGAAAATCTGAACAGTTCCTGGATGAGCTCTTGATCTTGTTTTCAAGGATAATTCCAAGATAATTCATTTATGGGTAAGATTTATGAAGAATCTGTGAGGTTCCTTGATGGCATTCTTCATCTGCACAATCCAGTTCTGCACTTTCCAGATTTGAGAGAGTTCTTGAATGTGTTCTTGGTCTCTTTTCTAACAAAGAGCTCTTCAGTTCTTGAGTAAGTTCTTGTTTGAATTTGGAGAAGATACAGTACGTACAGTCCCTGATCTCTTTTTGAGGAGGTTCTGTACAGTCCCTGATCTCTTAGAGGAGGTTCTGTACAGTTCTTGATCTCTTTTTGAGGAGGTTCTGTACAGTTCTTGATCTCTTTTTGAGGAGGTTCTGTACAGTCCCTAATCTCTTTCTGAGCAGGTTCTGTACAGTTCCTAATTTCTTTGAGGAGGTTCTGTACAGTTCCGGGATCTCTTTGAGGAGGTTCTGTACAGTTCCGGGATCTCTTTGAGGAGGTTCTGTACAGTTCCGATTTCTTTAGTGAAGAAAAAGTGCTTGGTTTCTGGAGGAGTTGAGTATGTTCTGAGTTTCCACAGGCTAGAAGATGATGAACATCTACATGGTTCCTGATAAGGCCCCAATATGTTTTCTAACGACATGTACAGTTCCTGATTATGTTTGCGATATGTTCTAAGCATCTGAACAGTTGTGTTTCTCATCTCTTTTGCATGGCTCCTGTGTCTGTTTTCTGGAAGAAGAAAATCAAAAAAAGTTTCTGGATGAGCTTCAGATGTTTTTTCTGTAGAACATCTTGCCAGTTTATGTTTAAGTTTCTTAAAGAGAGGATTGGACCTATGTTTTTTTATCCAGCATGATTTGAGAAGCCTGAGAATGCAGATTGGAATAACAACTTTGCTGTGTGAACATGCTAAGATACTAAAACAAGTTCATTCATTTCTTCTCAGAACTGCACAGTCCGATTAGGGTTGTGGGGAGGCTGCAGCCTCTCATGGCCAACTCTGTATGAAGACTGGGTACAACCTGAAGAGTTCACATGTCCATCACATAGACAACCATTTACACTTACACCGTTTTTATAGCTCTAGGGGCAATTTGGAACAGCCAATTAGCTGGAATGGACAATTACACAGAGCATCCAGTGGAAACCCATGGAAGCACAGGGGGAACATGAAAACGCCACACATCACCGCCCTCACTGAGGCCGGGACTCGAACCCAGGACTTTCTTGCTGTGAGGCAGATGTGGAAACCACAACACCAACCTGTCACCATGAAGCAAATTCTCAATGCTAAAATAAAATACAAATACATAATGAACGCACATAAAAACATGGGAAGTTTTTAATTTTTTTTTTTTTCAAATCGACCTGATTTAAACCTCTGAATCAGCTCGCCAGAAAATGGAACTGTTTTCCAAAACATGTCTCGAGTGTGTCATGGTTGTTTTTGAGGTCCAGGGCCATGTTGTGTCTCTGATCCTGGAAGAAAAAATAAAACTTCGGCACATTTCCGGGTAGACGGAGGAGTCGATGTACACATGGGGTGTGGGGGGTGAGGGGAATTTACACTAGCGTGTCTTCGCTGTTTTTCTCTCATCTGGGGGATTTTTCTGGCTTAAATGTCTGCTTGTTAAAGCGCAGCACAAATCATGCTAGTGTGTGTGTGTGTGTGTGTGTGTGTGTGTGTGTGTGTGTGTGTGTGTGTTTTTTCTCAACGTGGGCTTGAGGCGCAGCTGAACTGCTGTAGTGTTGCTTCTCCACTCATTTAAATGGAATGCTTGCCTCGGACTGGACCTGATGAAAACCAAATGCTTCTCTGCGGTCGGAGCTAACAGGAAAAATAGCGCATGAGTGTAATAAACACACATCTATTTTCACAGGGTGCTCAGGTACAGCGCCATGATCAATGTGGCTGCTAGATATGGAACAAATGAAGATATTGATTAAATAATTAATGGGTAATTACTGCTAATTAATGGGTAATAGGTGAAAAAAATTATTAGCTTGTAAAACACACTCAACCCGCTTATCCCAACAATCAGAACATTATACTTTACCCAATTACACAAAATGTTATGCTTGGATTTTGATTAAATTTCTAAAAGAGGTGGGGCTTTGGATAAAGAGGACTCCATTTGAGTTTTGGAGATGATTCGGATCAAATTCCGGACCCAGGAATTGTTTAAATGTTTCTTTAACACTGTGATATAGGGCACTTTGTGACATTTTGGCTAATGTTAGCGATTCCATGGCTTGGTTGAGGTTTGTGCTCCCCGTGCGCCTTTGTTTTCAAACATTTTTCATTGATTCATTTATCAAACCCCTTAATCCTACTCAGGTCACGGTGGGAAGCCTATTTTAGCCAACTCTGGGAGAAGAAAAAGTAGGATTGAGTGGCAATCATGAATGGATGAGTGAAATTGTGTGTATTTGTTTCATGCGGTACTTATGGTGCATTATGGGAAAATAATATAGTGGAGGCAGCTGGTGGCGGAGTGGTAGAGTAGAGTGCTGGGATGGTGAGTGCTCATGATCAGGAGGTCATAGGTTCGAATCTCGGTGAGATCCCCACTGTGCTAAGACCCCTGGGCAAGGTCTGAACGACAAGTGTCCAAATCCACCTGCTGCCTTGTAGGTTACGCCTCTGGTGCAGGCAAAAGCTAAGAGAAGGCACTCTGAAAATAAACCACTTGATGTGGAGTGGTGCCCCTCAAGGTATCAGCCTACAGTCTCCCAATGGCTAGGCATTGGAAGAAGCCAACAGCATTACTGGACTGGACTATGGCAATATCGAGCGATTGATAACATGCCTCCATTCTTTTCAACCAAGGGGTTGTAAATAAGAAGACACTAATTTTCTTGCATAATTTTTGTTCTCAGTTACCCCAAATTAGTCAATTCTTTCATTCATTCATTCATTCACTCACTCATTTCTCTCTTTCCGCTTGGTCAGGTCATGGGGCCAACAGCCCAGCTGGGAGACATAGTGCTTCCAGCATGTTCTGGATCAACCCCAGGGTCTCTTCCTGGTTGTCCATGCCTGAAACACCATACCAGGGAGGCATTCAGGCAAATTAGTAAAGTTTGACTGAATTTATTTAGAACGCGTCATAGATTAAATATTTGTTAGTCGTGTTATTAATGTTGCTACATGTTCATTAAAAAGTAAACCCTGTTGTCCTTTGGGTGTCAGGAATTCAGGAATTGATGTACTGTATAGGTAATTAAGTCTGAGTTTATTTCTGTTTACAGACGATGCTGACTGCCATTTCAATGAGTGCAATTGCTACAAATGGAGTAGTGCCAGGTAAGCAGAATGCAATGAACCCCTGTCTGCGTTCCTATGTGTGTTTATGTATGCCCAGAGGATGGCTGTCCTGGTGTTCTTTATGGGCAGTTAGTCACAGTACACAGTATAGCTCCCTAGTGAGCTGAGTTCAGCACCTGTCCTTTAGTGAAGCGTATTTGTGCCATTACACATCTGCTCTGGTTTGGAAGGTGAGTACGAGAAAGACTAAAATGCATGAAAACGTTTAAAATGTTTAATTATCATGTATAATATGAGTCTTGGGGAAGTAAGTAATTACTGTGCATCTGTTGCAGCTGGTGGTTCCTACTATATGATCTCCCGATCGTTGGGGCCAGAGTTTGGTGGAGCTGTGGGCATCTGCTTTTACCTGGGAACTACTTTTGCTGGAGCCATGTATATACTCGGATGCATTGAGATTCTCCTGGTAGGAGCAAACCTGTTTGCTGATTGGTGGAAATTGTGTTGTGTGGCTCACAAGTGGCTTTCTTTATTTTACCTTGAGAGTTTTGTACAAAAAAAGGTTTGTTTTGTTTTTTTCCAGCTTATACGTAGAAGGGACAGTTAGCAGAACAGATTTGGCAAAAGGTGTATTAAATGACAGTCAATCACGTTTTTATGTACAACTTATCGACAGAATGCATATCAAGCAGCCCTAACATTCATTCATTTCTGAACCGCTTAATCCTAATTAGGGTCACAGGGAGGCTAGCACACATCTCAGCTGACATTGGGTGAGAGTAGAGTACACCCTGGACAGCTGCCAGGCGACTGCTGGGCAGAAACACACTGACGGCGATGCAGCCTACTCTTTATGAAAGGCAGCAATGGGTCTTTTAGCTCCCTCTCACCACAGACAGTGAGGAACATGGCCGGCCTTTGATAACCCAGTTAACTGCACTGGGGGGACAGCAGTGTCATCCTGGTGATAGTGGGGCTTGAACCCCCGACCTTGGGATCAGTAATCCAGCACCTTACCACCATTGCCCCCAGCCCTAGCATGACATCATTTATTGATTAATTAAGCTAAACTGTGTGATCAAATGCAAATATACATACAACGATTAGCTATAACATTAAAAACATTAGAAGCATAACATCTCTGTTATTGAAAAGACACCCTTATCCATACCAACTTATGTTTTCATATCACTTTTACACCTGAGGGCTAAAGGCCTTGCTCAAGTGCCCAACTGTGGCAGCTAGGTAATATTGGGGCTTGAACCTCCAATATTTTAATTCAGAAACCAGAGCCTTAACCATTGAACCACAACTGCCCTAGGTGAAGTGAAAACCACTGATGCAGTATTTTGTTACAGTCGCACCTACGAAGGAGTGGGATGTGTTAGGCAGAAAGTGAGCAGACAGTTCTCAAAGTTGATGTGCTACAAGCAGAAAAAATGAGCAAGGGTAATGATCTGAGTGACTTGGATAAGCACCACATTGTGTTGGCTAAACGACTCGGTCTCTTCATCTCTGGAAGCTCTGGTTCTCTTCAAAGTGGTAGGTCTTGTGGGGTGTTTCTGGTATGCAGTGGTTCAAGCAAGGACAATCATTGAACTGGAAAGTGTTCCATGGGTGCCCAAGGTTCACTGATGGTTGTGGGGAATGAAGGCCAGTCCATAAAAAGAGCTACTGTAGCCCAAAACCCTGAAAATGTTGATGCTGGCAATGATAGGTGTCAGAACACATAGAACAGTCAGGTGGTGTTATTGTTATGGCTAATTGGTTTGTGTACCAATAGCAGGATTTTGAACCATTGGTAATTACACAAAATGACACAACCAGTAATTTTTGTACCTTTCTGCTCTTCTCTGTGCTGTAGATCTACATAGTGCCACAGGCAGCTATATTCACAATTGAAGGTCTGGATGGACCTGAAGCCGAAGCAGCAATGCTCAACAACATGCGTGTGTATGGCAGCATCGTTCTCACCTTCATGGCTCTGGTGGTGTTTGTTGGCGTGAAGTATGTCAACAAACTGGCACTGGTTTTCCTCGCCTGTGTCATCCTCTCCATTCTGGCTGTTTATGCCGGAGTGATCAAAAGTGCAGTTGATCCACCAGACTTCCCGTATGCTTGTTCACTGTACTTCATGCAAATACTGCATTACAACCTACTATATAAGCTAAAGGAAGACATACCGTATTTTACGGACTATAAGTCGCAGTTTTTCCTCATAGTTTGGCCAGGGGGTGCGACTTATACTCCAGTGCGACTTGTATGTTAAATTTTTACTTTTGTTTTTTTGGGGTTTTTTTTACCAGCCAGCCGGACTAGTTACCTAACAAAGTTACTAGCCAATCAGAAAATCAACTAGCCAAAGCGTGT
>JAQNCB010000003.1:30475614-30488568 GCA_030068295.1 Euristhmus nudiceps | reverse complement strand
TGTGTGTGTGAGAGAGAGAGAGAGAGAGAGAGAGAGAGAGAGAGAGTGTGTGTGTGTGTGTGTGTGAGAGAGAGAGATCTTTTTTTTACTTTATTTACAAAAACATTTCAGACATTTTTTTTCAAGATCATACATAAATAGTCATTACAATAAATTACTTAAATAGATTTAAAATGCTTAAAAAATTGGGGGGAGGGGGAAAAAAGAGAGAGAGCTGCAATCGATCGTGTCCAAATGAAAGACAAATCACAGAGAATCCCAGTTTGATGGACAGGCCAATGAGAAATGAAAGATGGAATGCAGGAGAGAGAGAGGGGGAGAGAGAGAGAGAGAGAGAGAGAGAGAGAGAGAGAGAGAGAGAGAGACAGCGCGTGTCTGTAGGTCATTTTAAAGACAAATCCCCAAGCGAAGTCCAATCACAGTTGAGGTTATTTGGCGCTGGTTGTCGGCGTGTGATTGAGAGTGACATTGACACGATTACACCGAGACAAACCAGATTAGGCAGAACACTGGCACTCACCAGGCCTCCTCAGGTACCTTCCGCTGACAGCGTGCTCGGGTGTGTGTACGCACGTGTGTGTATGTGTGTGTGCGAGAGAGAGAAAGAGAGATGGAAAGATGGATGAGGATGATCTAATAAGTCACTCTTTCATTTATCAGGACCGGTTTCACCTCGCTGCCTCTAACACGGTTAGTATCGGAGGCTGGATTTAGTCTAATGAAGTCCAAGGAAGGTTCAGGAGAAGCGCGCCGGCCGAGATCGCTTCATCTCTCTCATCGACTCCTTCTTAATTCCAAGACACACACACACACACACACACTTTTGCAACTTTTTTCTTCCTGAAACATTCCATCACTTCATTTCCATCCTCCATTAAAAACACGGGCAGAGCGGGGGCGGCGGTGGCGTGGTTAGCACATCTGCCTCCCAGCAAGAAGGTCCTGGGTTCAAGTCTCGGCTTGGAGAGGGTGTTTCTTGGTTGTGGAGTTTGCAATGTTGCTTGGATGGGATTCCTCCGGGTACTCCGGTTTCCTCTCACAGTCCCAGGACATGCACATTAGGCTACTGCTTTTTCGCATGGAGGCTGTCGCCCACCTCAGCCGACTCTGGGCGAGGGCGGGGTACACCCTGGACACCTCGCCAGGCCATCGCAGGGCCGACACGCACACAACCATTCACACATACACACTCACACCTAAGGGAGATCTGGAACAGCCAATCAGCCTACTGTGCATGTTTTTGGACTGGGCTAGGAGGAAACCGGAGTACTCGGAGGAAACCAACACAAGGACAGGGAGAACATGTCTTCACACAGAAACGCCCAGGCTGGGAATCGAACCCTTCTTGTTGTGAGGCGGACGTGCTAAACCACTACACCACCGTGCCGCTGACTTTCATTAAATATATACATATTTTTTCCCCCGATTTTCTCCATAATTTTACTCATACTTAATTCCCACCCATCGGGTGTTCCCTTCCCTATCACACAACCGCCACCGACAAGGGACGGGTGAAAGCATGCACACGCCCCCTCCGTGACATGCGATGTTAGTCACCCGCCTCTTTTCGAACTGCCGCGCCATGCGTATTTCGGGGGCGGTCTAACACACTAGCGCTATCTGCCCCCTCATATTAATGAGATCACCGACACCTATGATTGGCTGGCGATTGATGTGAGTGACAGGAAAGTGAGGGTATGCCGTTCCTCCCTCCTGTGAGAGCTCACATTTTTGTTTGCCCCTCGTATGAGTGTGAGTAACTGAATGTGAGCAGCTACGATCACCAATTCTATAGTTTACCTTTGTTAGTTCCCGCCCACAAAGCGGCTCGGGAGCTGTATGAATGGGTTTCCTCCGTCCGTCTGTCCGTCACACTTTAGTTACCGGACATTTACTTGCCGCGCGCTGAAGCGGGACGCTCAAACCCGGTATGCTGGCTCACTACTATGAGGGCTAAGATGAGTTTGTGTGAGAGTGACCTTGACCTAATTTTCAAGGTCGTAGAGGCAAAACTGTATGTTTAGTTTCTGGACTTTTACTTGCCGTTTGCTGAAGCAGCAGCTTTGGAATCTGCCGTGCTTCTTCTATGTTGACCATATTATGAAATCATCCTTTCGGCGGAAGCGTCTGGACACCTGTGGTCTGTTTTTTATACATGTGAACGCTGTCACTCATGACCTGGTCTCCAGCAGCAGTCAGGTGATGCGTGTTCATGATGCCTTTAAAGGAAAACCCCCAGGTCGCACACCTCACACAACAAAACCAGCGAGAGTTCGGCACACACTTCAAATTCCATACTTGTGTACAGTTGTCAAATTTAAAACATGTATGTTGTAAATCTGGGTGTGTCATATGCAAATGATATGCAGAATAGCACTGGGGCGGAGTCTTGTTTCAACAGAGTTGGTTTTTGACTGTTTCTTTCTCTCCTCACACACTCCGCATTCAGTCGACACGCGAAAGGCAGACCTTGACCTCATGACCTTTAGCCCTTTGCACTTTCTCACCTTTTTTTTGTCCCCTCCATCTTCAGAGGTTTTAAACGCCAGCGTCTGGAGGATCCTGGGAATCGAGTTATGCTTTAATATCTCAGAGTGCTATCGACCGGCTGTCGTGTTTATATGACGACCGCGGCGGCCAAATAAAAGTGTAGACGTAGCTAATATTACGCAAGCTGCATTGAAACGTTTTTCCGTGTAGAAATCTTCGCCACATCTACGATCGTCTGTTTTACACATCCCTGCATGTGTGTCACCATAGAGACAATGACATAATGAAACAAATTAAAACCTGCGCTACAGTCAGGTCTGCTGTTCTAATAGCACTTTCTGACCAATCAGAATCCAGAATCCGGGTCTCACAGGTTCCTTGGGAGGTACTTGAAGGTCCTGTTTCTCTCTTTCTCTCTCTCTTTCTTTCTCTCTCTCCATTATTGATTTGTCATCATCAGTACGCAGTGTGGTCAACCAGCGCTGATGAGCTCCTCATGCTCACATCCTCCGCTTTGTTGATTTCATCGCTTCCATCTTATAGCCTCGTTTTAACGGCATTTACAGCCTCCGTCCTTCACGTTCCGTCTTAATCGTCCCCATAAGCCTTGAACGAAGTCCGGAACGATCCTTTTCAAGATTTACTTGGGTGCGAAAGTCACCACGGACCACAGACACAACAACGTTAGAGCATTATGGGATATTTAGGATGCGGTGTGAGAGATTATGGGATGGAGCGAGTGCCTTCGGTTTCTTCCTCATTAACAAATTAAAAAAAAAAACCTTGATTGGTGTGAATCGGATTCTCCTGAGAGGTTTAATTAAGTCGAGGTGATGATGCGTGAACGTGTGTGAAGGGTGTGTGTGTGTGTGTGTGTGTGAGTGTGTGTGTGTGTGTGTGTGTGTGTGTGTGTAGTAACTGAGGAATAACAGTTCATCACTGTTCAATCACTAATAAATAATTTATTTCTTCAGTCATTCATTTGCCGAACTGCTTAATCATATTAGGGTCGCAGGGAGGCCAGATCCTATCTCAGCCGACACTGGGTGTAGGGGTGGTACACCCTGAACATCTCGCTAAATCAACAAAGGGTGACACAGAGACAACCAGTCACACTCATGCTCACACCTGGGGGCAATTTGGATCCGCCAACTAGCCTAATGTGCCTGTTTTTGGACTACAGAAGGAAACCGAAGTACCCAGAGGAAACCCACATAAGTACGGGAAGGACATGCAAACTCTATCCAAAAACGGCCATGCCGAGCCCAGGACTCGAACCCAGGACCTTCTTACTGTGAGGTGGGCGTGCTGTTGTCATGTTTACCGTTTCCCTGCACGGATTTTCACAAAACGTGATGGGAACACCACCCTGAGTCCCAGAGATGATTTAAATTTTTCTGGAATGTAAATGTCAAAGGTCAAGGTCAGAGCGCGGTCAAAAATGTTTAGGAAGTAGAATGAGTAAACTGGAAGAAGCATTGAGTGTTGATCGGCATGCAGTTACTATGGAGCACGAATAGGAAACCATACATGGGCTTTCAAATGACGCAAATACCTTTGACCTTGAAAGGTCAAACTCGAGCCATTTCCTAAATCCTTTAAATGAGAGAGGTTTTTTTTAACCACTAATTTATTTACAGAACATATCATAAGACAAGTACAGGGGTAATTAAAACTAGTACCATGTAGGGACTACATACTTCATTATCCATCCTGCAGGGCGGAGCCACCTTACACTTTATCGGAGCTGTTCGAGTTATATATAATAAACAACAGTTTTCCCCGATACAAGAAGCTAATAGGCATCTACGCGCCGGAATAAGAATCTGAGTTTTCATCGCCCATGTTGTCTCTGCTGCTTATTCAGTTTTCAGTATCAAATCTTTATCAAGGTGTAATCAAGGCTATGCTAGCTTACTAGCCAAGAGATGCTAATAATAAAGCACGCGAGGGGTTTCATAGAAAAACACCAACAAATTTACGTTTACTTCAAAAATATCTACAGTGCGTCGAATTACTCCATTCATCCATCCCTTTATTTTTGAGGCCCCTTAAACCTAATGGGAGGCTAGTGCCTATCTCAGCCAACTCGGGGAAAAGATGGGGTACACCCTAAACAGGCCGCCAGGCCATTGCAGAGCCGACACACATACAACCTTTCACACTCACACTCACACTTAGGGGCGATTAGGATGCACCAATCAGCCTACTGTACATGTTTTTGGAATGTCGGAGTAAACCCGCGTAGCCAGAGGAAACCCACGGAAGCACAAAGAAAACATGCAAACGCCACACAGAAACGCCCCGAGCCCGGAAATCAAACCCAGGACCCTCTTGCAGTAATGCGGACATGCTCGTCACTACAACACGCGCCGCCCATCCGACTGGTGGTGGCAGCCTTGGCCCCTGTCAAGCGAGGGCTTTTTCGGCGCAGGGTGAATTCCAAACAATAACTGAATATGCTGTTTTGTATTGGAAGAAATGGAAGGAGTCTCCGGTTTCAGAGCTAACAACTGTAACTTCAGGACAGAGGAGTTTATGCTTCACTACATTTTGTCGCTGATGTCTGAAGCGTTTTGTTTTCTTTTTTAAAACTTTTCACCCGTGACCACCACCAACCAGAGAGGGGCATAAACAAGCATGTGCCCCCTCTGTGACACATGATGCTGCCACACGCACCTTTACAATTTTCTGCAACCTCAAACACTGAGGGAAAGCTCACAGACCCCAATGATTGGCTGGTGATAGCTGTAAGAGACAGGTATGCCAGCCCTCCTGACCATAGATGGTTGTGGCATCAACCTAGATCCTCCGGGCTGTTAGTCTCGCACCGATGTGCTGCTGTGTAATTGGAGTATGATGGTATGAGTGTAAGCATGTCCAGTTCATTCCTGTTGTTGCCGATGCTGTTGTTGTTGTTGTTGTTGTTGTTGTTGTGGTTGTTGTTGATTCTCTTTGAGCGGCTCACTTCAGCCTCATTTTCCAGTTCTCAATTCATTTATTGATTCGTCCCTCCATCGATCAGAGACAACGACCAGCCCGCTGATCCTTCCTCCACCCGTCTGCCACTGACAGCTTTTTAATTGATGGGAGAGCGGGTCAAATCAAGCAATTAGGAAAAATAGGGGAGAACAAGCTTCTCTCTCTCACTCTCTGTCTTTCATTCTTTATCCCTCTCTCTCATTTCTTTCTAATCCAGGTGAGGGATAAGCTGTGAGGTGATGTAAATGGATAACGAATGCGAGAGGAATAGGCAGATGCAGGGTGTTTACGCTTTTTCATTTCAGAACGTGGATGAATTTTTCATGGCAATTCATAAAAAATCCATCAATATTTTACCTGGGCAGAGTAGAGGAGAGAAAAAAAACAGGAAAGGACAAACAGAGGAGAGTTTGAGCGAGAGCAAGAGAGAGAGAGAGAGAGAGAGAGAGAGAGAGAGAGAGAGAGAGAGAGAGAGAGAGAGAGAGAGAGAGAGAGAGAGAGCTTTCAGGAAATGAGTTGTCATAAAAGTCCATTGAAGCTACTCGTGCTACAGAAGGAAACTTAGGATGATGACAGAGGGGAAGGGAGTAAAGGAGAGAGAGAGAGAGAGAGAGAGAGAGAGAGGACGAGAAGGAGATGAAGGGGTGTGTTTATGCACAGACAGAGAGTGAGGGAGGACCAGCCCTTCCGTAAGCTTGATGGAGAAGCAGAGGTCTGGATGAGAATAAGAACAGAGAAGGAAAGACAACCGACAGGAACACCCGGGACCTTTTTCTTATTATCATCCTCTGTTCCATTATTCATTTCATTCATTTTCTGAACCGCTTAATCCTGATTAGGGACACAGGAGACTGGCACCCATCTCAGCCAACTCTAGTCAAGGGTGGGGTACTCCCTGGACAGCTCACCAGGCCGTCGCAGGGCCAACACTCACTCAACCATTCACACCTAGGGGTGATTTGGAACAGCCAATTAGCCTACTGTTTTTTTTTTTTTTTTTTTTTGGAAAGTGGGAGGAAACTGGAGTACCCAGAGGAAACCCACCCAAGCACAGGGAGAACATGCAAACTCCACACAGAAACGCCCAGGCTGGGAATCAAACCCAGGCCTTCTTACTGTGAGGCGAACGTGCTAACCGCTCTACCACCGCGCCGCCGCCTTTCCTTTAATTCCAAATGAAATTATGTCAATAGATTACTTGCCTCCGTCTGTCGGAATGATGTCACTGGGTGATGTTTTCGACACTCGAAACTCTTACAATAATAATAATAATAATAATAATAATATAAAAAAAAAACTCTCGTTTTTTTCAGCTCAATTTTCATCCCAAGCCTAAAATACAGAGTAAAAAGCCCGGGCCGTCTGACACATCTGTTACGCTGACCTTTCACCTCTGGAATGACAGCGCTAAATTGACACTCGCTTGGGGTCAAGTTGTCGTCCCATTTACAGGAATTTATGTGTGTATGGAATGCCATCATCAGTCTACAGATAGTCAATTAAATATCTAATTAACTGAGCAGCATCTTTAAATAATTCAGCCATATTGACTGGCCAGAGGGGGAGAGGAGCGGCTCGTAAATCACACCCACACTGTTGAGAGAGCAGGAGAGACACTGAGAGACACAGAGAGACACAAAGAGACACAGAGAAAACTAAGAGGGACACGGAAAGAGATAGAGGAGGATAGTGAGAAACAGAGAGACATGGAGAGACACGAATAGGGTCAAGGGGAGACAAGGAGAGAAAATTTAGTCATAGAGAGAGAAATTCATGGAGACACTGAAAGAGACACAGATGTGGACATGGAGAGACACATAAAGAGACATTGAGACAGAGAGAGAGAGAGAGAGAGAGAGAGAACACAGATAGAGAGAGATTGAGATCTTTGACCTTTAAGGATCTTTATTTACAAAAAACATTTCAGACATTTTTTTTTCATACATCATACATAATACATAAATTCATTTCATACATCATACATAAATAGTCATTGCAATAAATTACTTAATAAATAGTTTTAAAATGCTTAATAAGTATGGGAAAAAAGGAAAAATAAAATAAAAGATAAAAAAACACAGCAAACTTCGTAAAAACATTGGTTCTTTCATCTTTACAAGTTTATATAAACTAGAAAAGCAAATTTAAAGAGCCAGCGACATCCACATTACAAATAGTATCTTTAACACACCAAATTCTCTGAAAAGCGTCGAAATCATTCATAAGATTATAGTAGACAAATTCCACCCGGATACGTTCCAAAATCAGACCTCGGAACAGCACATCAAGTTCCGTGACCTGCCCCTCCTGCACTTTATTTCTTCGTGTTATTCAGATGGCGATTTTTGCTTGTCCCAACAGAAAATTGGCTATATTGACCTTTTTTTGCTGTTTACCCTGTGCCCAAGACAAAAACCTTCATGTCAAAGGATAACCCGATCCTGAAGTACAGTTCCCCTAATAATGTGAACAAGTTCTCGAGTCTTGTGCAGTGAATAAAAAGGTGTGACACAGTCTCTTCATTTTCACAAAAGGGACAGACAGACTCATGTACAGGATTTAAATGTGCCAGGTGTCTGTGAGTGGCAATGGCTCCATGAATAATCCTCTATTGGAGGTCCCCTGATCTCTTGGGTAGTGGTGGTTTATACAACTGCCTCCAGTTTTTTTGTGCCGGTACAAACCCCTGCTGTTGCCATGCTCTAGCAGCCTGCAACCCTTCTAAAACCTGCAAATGGTTGACCTTTATGCATATGGTGTATAAGGCCTTCTTTCCGGCTTTTTCAAATGTGCCCAATTCAGGGGATTTAAAAGTCAGAATTTTTCCCTCTTGCTCAACCCAGTCGTCCACATTTGCCTGAGAGAGAGAGAGAGAGAGAGAGAGAGAGAGAGACAGAGAGAGAAGAGAGAGAAGAGAGAGAGAGAGAGAGAGAGAGATAAACCATCCTTCACATGGATGAAGACACGCTGCGCTAAATTCAACATGTTTTTGTGTATTTTGTCTGCTTTTAAAAGAAAAAACAAACCCCATATTTCAGACTCCAGATGATTTTTAAAAGGCTCAGAGGTCAGAGGTCGGAGAGAGGGAGGGTCCTGGTGTGACCTCCGACAGCTCTGAAGGGCCTTTTTTTAGGAATAGTTAAAAATATCCAGATGATGACCTTTGAACCCGACAGCCATGTCATGCAGACTTGCCTCAGGTTCTCTCTCTCTCTCTCTCTCTCTCTCTGTCTCTCTCTCTCTTCCCAAAAGTTCTTTTGATCCCCTCATCTGTTTCTCCCTCTTTCCTCTCTGACCTCTCTATTTACCAATCTTCATCCTTTCCTTCTGATCCTCTGAGCAAGGCGAGGCTGAATATTTGCCACATTGCCGTACTCTCTTTTCTCTGGACATAAAAAAAATAAAGCTCGAGTCACCCCAAGGTTAAAGTCAGGCTTTGACACAAATCAGACAAAGCGTGGAGTGATTCTCACCAGCAGCCCGGGAATTCTAAAGTGCGGAGCTGCATCTCTCGAGAGCGTCACCTTTGGCGCTTTTATTCATCTTAAAGGAGGTTAAAGCGTGAAAATTGAAAAGCTCAAAGCGAACCTCGAGCGTAAAGTGATTAATACGAGTTTGCATTAAAGAAGCCTCACTTTGTGCGCATCCTTAAGCCTGAAACGAACCTGAACGCGGAAGGACAGAGTTCAGAAGATCCCAAACAAAGCGCGTCGCTCCTTCTTTTATTCTGCTTTGACGACAAAATAATGAAGTCGACATGAAATGACGGCGCCGCGATGATCACAGCTGTATTTCAGAGATAGAGAGGCTGGAGTCGACACCGGGTGAGGGCGGGGTGCAGCCTGAACAGCTCGCAGGGTCAACACACACACACACACACACACACACACACACACACACACATACACACACACACCACCATTCACGCTCACATTCATACTGCAGGACACTCTGGATCCGCCCATCAGCCTAAAACTTGCGTCTTTGGACTGTGGGAGGAGACCGGAGTACCTGGAGGAAACCCGTGCCAGCACGGCGAGAACATGCAAACTCCGTACAGAAACGTCCGAGCCGAGCCAGGCCGAGCCCGGGACTTGAACCCGGGACCTCCTTCCTGTGAGGCGGACGTGCTGACCACTGCGCCGCCCCTTTGCACATCAGCACATTTGCACATTTTTGTTCCACGTGTACATCACAGCGCGTCTCTCATTACAAACACGACGACCGGGTTCTAAGTGGAGCCCTTTTCACCCAGACGGAGTGCCCTTTGTGATCCGAAAGCCCGGTTCAGTCAGGAATCTTCTTTATGTGCTTGTGTACAGTGCAAGAAACAAAACCCCACCCTGTCCTGAACCGCAAGCCAGAGCCACTTTAAAGAACGAAGGAGAGAAATGAAAGGAAGGCGTGTGGACGGGTCGAGGCCGGAGCAGAACTCGGACACGAATACGGAGAGCCAACAGGATCTTTCTGTGATTAAAGGATTAGAAAATAAATCCCTCGCCTCACCGTAAGAGGTTACAGCGCTCGCTAATTTACTGCACTTAGTCCGAACCCTGCTGCTAAAGAGACTAATCTGTGAGATTGGAGAACGTCCCGCCGTCCGATTCGCCCTGACGCGTGAGGCCGTGACTATCGGACGGGTCCTGAGGAGGCTCGGTGACACGCAGCGGCCGGTCGTTATCACAGAAAGCACATTTCCCTCATTTGTGCTGGCAGATGGAGTCCTGGGATGGATATGCCAGCCTGTGTGTGTGTGTGTGTGTGTGTGTGTGTGTGTGTGTGTGTGTGGTGGCAGCCTGCCTGTAGAGATCCCAGCCCAAATGCACACACACACACACACACACACTTTTTTATAAGAAAGGGCATAAAATGTCATGTGACCAAAAACAATAAAAATAAACGATTAGAATAATAATAATAATAATAATAATAATAATTATTATTATTATTATTATTATTATTATTAATCAGTAAACATCCTGCTTCAGCTGCACTTCTGCAGGTATTGTGTGTGTGTGTGTGTGTGTGTGTGTGTGTGTGTGTGTGTGTGTGTGTGTGTGTGTGTGTCTGTCTGTTCTCCACCCGTCGTTCTCCCTGTCTGTCTGTGCTGCATCTCATTAAACTTTGAATGCTCTGCTTTCCTGCCAGTTTCATGGCACCATTTCCCATCAGGCCGATCTGCGACTTAGCACTAATTAGCACCGGAGCTAAGAGCGGCAGCACGGGACCCGCAGGTTCCTCTCGTCTGTCGGAAAACAGCTGCCAATCCGCACATCTTCACTGCCTGACATACAGCTTCTCTTTCCCTCACATTTATTTATTTATATTTACATTCTGCAGCTTTTTTTTTAAGCTTAATTAATTTAAAAGAAAAAAAAAACAAATATGAGAAGTAAATAATCCAGGAATCGAGTCCATGATTTGCATGACTTTCTCTCTGGGCTTGCTTGGATTTCCTCCAGGTTCTCGGGTTTCCTCCCTCAGTCCAAAAACAAGCACATCATGCTAAATGTTCATTCGTTCAGTCATTCATCCATTCATTTGCTGACACCTTAATCCTTAATCCCACTATTAAGGTTATGCGGAGACCCAGAGATGGCAAGTCCGGATCCACGTTAATGCACAGCTCTCCTTACCTGGGAGTCCGTGGGAGCTGATTGGCCGAGCTCGAACGGGAGGAAGGGACGGCATCCTCTTACTTCTCTGTCACTCACAGAGATCGCCAGCCAATCACGGGGGTCTGTGAGCTCATTCATACGAGGGGTGGATCGCGCTTTCCCTCCGAGTGTGTTAAATCGTCCCTGAATACGCATGCGCAGCAGTTCGGAAAGAGGCGGGTGGCTAGCATCACATGTCAGGGAGGGGGCATGCTTTCGCCTGTCCCTGGTCAGTGGTGGTCGTGTGATAGGGAAGGTAACAGCTGATGGGTGGGAATTGGGTATGACCAAATGCTGTGCTATGGGGATGCTGGAGCCCATCTCAGCCAACTCTGGGTAAAGGTGGGGTACACCCTGAACAGCTCACAAGACAACAGCAGAGCAACACACACACACATACAATCATTCACATTCCCACTCATACCTAATGGACATTATGAACCACCAATCAGCGTAATGGGAATGTGTTTGGACTGCGGGAGGAAACCGGAGTACCCAGAGGAAACCCCTGCCAGCACGGGAAGAACATACAAACTGCACAAAGAAACTGAGCTTGGGAATGTTTTGGTTTTGAGGCGAACGCGCTCAGCACTGCGCTGCCACGCCGCCCGTCGCACAGTGTTGTTATTGTTATCGTGAATGGATACAGAACCAAAACAAGATGTAGAACAAGTGACAAAGATACACTTCTCCTGTGAGCTGGTGAGGTTTCCTCAAGAAAACTTTATAATCAGTCAAAATGACTGGATGATGGAGGACAAAGCACTTCGACTGTTGAGTAGTGAATGGACGCTTTCAGTTCGTGGTGGTCCAACTTTCAGGACGAGCAGCTCGGTGAACATCAGATACACTTTCAACACCTGCAAGCTCCTGCCGCCAAAAAAAACCCACGCCGCTGAATAAAATGATATTTCATTGGACCTTACAGGAAGTGATGCATTCTCGGCAGGAAGTTAGGCCTGTTTAAAAATGTTTAGGTTTCTCTTTCGAACAATTTGTTTTACATTCAGAATAAAAAAAATAAAATAAAAAACATTGTTCCCGATGCCATTTCTTTGGCCTGGACTGTGCTTCAATCCCGAGCTCAGGACAGGGTTTATAACTACAGCAGCGGTTCTTAGGTTCCTATCTCCTGAATCCAGATGTGATCAGCTCATACACTGAAGCACTAAAGAGGGTGGAGTGTGTTTTGAGGTAGTCAGGTGGAACTATCCACAAGAGCAGAGAGCGGCGAGTGTTGGGAAGTGGTGCAGTGTTCCTCCGCGAACACCTTCGACTGGTTCCAGATGATGAGAGAGATAACGCCAGGTGTGATTCTGTAGTTTATCGCAGTGACTGTGTTTCTGTGCCTGGCATGTGTAAACTCGGAGTCCCACCGCGCTCACAGGCCTTGAAGCAGAGGATTATGGGGAGCTCAAGCTCTACACTACACAGAGCACAACACAGAGCATTCGGGGGAAAAAGCGGTAGTCTGTTCTTTTCATTACAGAGGGATGTGCTCTCTCTCTCTCTCTCTCTCACACACACACACACACACACACACACACACACACAGTCAGTTATGGAGTGAGAGTGTGAAGGAGTGAAGGAGTAAGGGTCTTATGGTGTGAGGGTGTGAGGAAGTAGGATGTTAAGGAGTAGGGGACTAAGGGTATGAAGGAGTGAGGGAGTGAAGGTGTTGGGGGAAAAGGGAGTGAGGATGTTAGGGAGTGAGGGAGTGGGAGAGTTAGGAGGTGAGGGAGAAAGAGAGTGAGGGAGTGAGAGAGTGAGGGGGTGAGAGAGTTAGGGGTGAGAGTGAGGGGGTGAGAGAGTGAGGGGGTGAGAG
>JAQNCB010000003.1:30208683-30222804 GCA_030068295.1 Euristhmus nudiceps | reverse complement strand
GTGTGTGTGTGTGTGTGTGTGTGTGTGTGTGTGTGTGTGTGTGTGTGTGTGTGTGTGTGTGTGTGTGTGTGGTTGTATTTTAAACTGCAGTAAATATTCAGGTGTCAAAAGCAGTTAAACATCACTGCTTTAAAAAGTTAAAAAGTTTTCATGAATTAATCAACGTCACTAAAATAAAAAATACAGATCGTATTTTAATAATGTCCAACACCTGCATTTCGAATAAACAACGTGCTTTCAGCTTCAAGAAATCATTTAAACATTATGTAAATTTATTTCACGCATTCACACCACCAAGCCTGGACAAGAGACCACTTTTTCCTTTCCAAAATGGCGAACGCATTGACGTATCTCAGTAGAGTATTATTTATAGTTCCGTGCATGGGCAGGTAGTAATAGTATCTCAGTGCGCATGTGCAGAGACATGTTAGGGGGGGTTCCGTTGGAACGTTAAAGGTAAGAGCTACATCAAATCTTGTTGATGGCGTCTAAAAAAATTCAGTGTTTGTATTTTTAGGTTGATATTGAGCTGTATTTGAATTTGATGCGCGTCGAAATTTTTTTGTATAATTCGTCTCGCTGACTCAATGCCGGTTAGTCATACTGTTTAAGAGAGGATGCTTCAGCTAGCTTGCTTCCTATCATGCTAAAAAGCTAACTAGCTACTGAGTTGGGCGTCTCTCAAGCGTTTTCCCCCCAACCCCACCCCACTGAAATTGAGTAGCCACGCCCGCTATACTTTGATTGGTCGAGTTTTGATCCTTCACGGTAATACTAGAGTGTTAGCCAATTATTGTGCAGAAGGCGGACCATGCAAGTGTCAATCTTCTCGGAATACGGGTGTGAGAGAAAAAAAAATAATACTGACTCGAGGGGGCCGATATTGCGGAGCTCAGCTAGCTAGCTACCTACATTACAGAACAGCTAAGAAAACAGACTGCGTAAATAAAACATATCGAAGGATATAATGCAGTTTTTAAATATGCAGTCAAACTTTAACACGTTTTAATGCTAATAATTTAGTACTAGTAGTAATAATGATTTATGCTAATCCTCTACTCAGTAATGCTAATGTTGTTTTCATGGAAGATTCGGTTTTTCATGGCGTATTGGAGCTAATATTTAAGATTTAAAAGTTTTTGCTGTGATTAGAGATATAAATGTGACTGTAATAAATAATTCGGATGTTTATGAGGATATAAAATCAGCCGCAGGGAGATGAGGCGGAAATAAAGGTCAGAAATGGAGCCAGAATGATATCAATCACTGCACTGACTGGAGTCAGAAAAGAACTAAAAACAAATTAATCAGCACAAATATTGTAACCTGGCCTGGGAAGAACATTTGGAATAATCACCCTGCAGAAAGGGATACTGGTTTAAATTTGTGATAAGTAATCCAATAAATGTGGAAAATTTAAATAAAATCTATCCTATAAATGTAAATACTGTAATTTATTGTTTTGTATAAATTTACTAAGACATTTAAATCACTGTTGAAATAAAGATGTCAAAAAGACAAACTGAAAAAATTGATCCCGTCCCATGAGCGCTAAAAAATGACTTGTAAAATTTAATGTAATTTTTTTTGTGAACAGTTTAAAATAAAAACTTTATTTTTTTTAAAGGATAATGCAGGAAAAAATATATGAAATCTAATAAAATAAAAGCTGACCTTTAGCATTCAAATATTCAGACAATAAAACGGTCAACGTGTGCAACAGGGAAATTATTTATATAAACAACTGTGTAACATTTTAACACTTTAAATTTTTGTTTTCTGATTCAGATTTTTAATTTAATACATGATTAGAACCCACATCTATCCAACCCAGGGACAACGGATGTAAATTAGCGAATGGCTAACTCTGGTACAGCTAAGTATCTGCACATTGTCCCTGACAAAATAAAGAAAAAAAATAAACCAAAGAAGAAAATAGAGAAGTTACTGAATGTTTTTATACGATTTTTTTTGTGTGTATTTTTATTTTATTTATATATAGGACCCAGCTGCATTAATATGAAAAATAAGTCTCTTTAATTTTTGATATAAAAAAATTGCCATACAGCTTTTTTTTTTTTTTTTTAATTATTTGTACTGTAATTAATGATTATATGGTTGGGTTGCTTTTAAGTAAGGAATAACTAAAAAGCAACCCAATCATATAATTTTGGGGATTCATTTCCTTTTAATTCTAATTTTGTGTTTGTTTATTATTCGTATTTTATAATTGTTTAATGTATAATAAGAGCGTCTGCTAAATGCTCTAAATGTTTTGATTCATCATTATTTTAAGGTTAATACCAGTTGCTACATAATTTGAAAAAAGTTTATTTATTGAATAAATATAATATAATGGATATTAAGCTCTTTAATTACGCTATAAATGTATTATTTACACCATCAGCAGTAAACCTGTCCGTTCTGAGACAGCAGCTGATGTCGGGGTCTTCCTTCATTTACAACATTCTACGTTTTGCTTTTCAGCCGTTGATCTTCACACACACGGACTCAACTTCAGAGAGGCCCCGACAGGGACTTCACACTCAATCCTCCACCCAGTTGCTGTTCCACGTAACGAGGCCTCGGAGATGGTGAGCGACGCAGACGTGGAACGTGAACAAATTAAACCTCAACTGTTAATTCAGAGAAATGAAAAGGCTGGTCTGTAATTAAAGGTAGTCACGTGAAGGACGGGGGGTCGGCGTAGAAGAACGGCAGCGATGTAACCCGCGCCGTGCCCTTTGTGAACGCTGCGTGGTTTTTTTTTTTTTTACATTTAAAAAAAAAAATATGCAGGCTGATTTTTTTTTTTTTTTTTTTTTTGTTTTTTTGTTTTTTTGTTGCTTCCTACATTTGTGAGTTATAACTGGATAAACCAATTAGAGCGCAGAACTCCAGATCACGGTGTGTGAGCGACTGAACTATGGCGACGGTGAAAACACACAAACGGGAAATGATCAAATCCTACGGAGCTACATCCTGTCTGACTCCCTCACGCTCTGTGTTGCGTTTTTGATCCACCGCGTCGCGCTTCGTGTCGGTCGATCATGCACAGATGGGATGCTTTGCCTTGTTCGTTTTCCGTCCCAGTGGAGCCGAACCTTCACCTCACTTCTTAGCCAATCAGAGTAAGGGCTCATGAATACGCCGAAGTGTGTGCGCGTCACTGTGTGAAACCCTGCAGCGCAGTGATGGATGCCAAGCTTCGTGACGATTTGTTCCGGAGGTACGCGGCCTTCCTGGAGAAGAGACTCGAAGAAGGAGTGGGCGGAGCTCAGGGAAATGCGAGGGAGGAAGCGCTCGTGTCGACAGCGACCGCTCTACTTGGGGCGTGTGAGGCAGAGGCGGGGCAGCGGTTTCGCATGATACGCTTCTACGACATCGCTGAGAATTCGCTACGGATGCTGAGGGGCGCCAACCTGCATGCGCTGGAGAACGCCTTCGCCACGCTGGAGACCGTCTGCACCAACCTGCTGCTGTTCCCCTGGAAGAAAGAGTTCCGCTGTATTAAGGTGGGTGTGGCTAGGGATGTGGGCGGGGTTTGCAAATGAGCTTCACAAGCACCGGATGTTTTTACTCAATTTGAAGCATTTCCTGTTAAAATGTTTCTGTGCTGAGAACTAATTGGTTGAGCTGGCGACTATATTTTCAGTACTTCTAACTACGTTAGTTTTTGTTGCTTAGCAACTGGAGTTTAGTGTCAACTGGCTGCTGGACTATTTTACCGTGAATGTTATTAATAAATAATGTTTACAGGACGTCAATGTGTTTTAATAAAATGTTTCCTCACGCTTTTCTAATCGGATGGAGCCAGAGGATGGCGTGCGTTTCAACGCCATGACGATGTGGCGTACGATGTGTTTGTTGACATCATGTGTTGTTCTCGCAGACGTTCACCGGACCGTACGTGTACCACCTCCAGTCAGCCATGTGTGACGGCGATCTCCGCTCTGTCCTCCGCTCCATAGGCTACTCGCGGGATCAGGATCTGCAGTACGTGGTCCGAGATCAGCACGCCGCCGCCGCCACACATCACCTCCGCCAGCTGGCCTTCGAGCTTCTCCTGGCTCAGGCCGAGTGCCGCCTGCTGAGGGAGCGGGGAGGGGGCGTGGCCGAGGTGGAGGTTGTGGAGGCACGCAGGAGCTCCGGCAAGGACGTCGCACGCTTATCGGCGCGCCAGTCTGACCCTGACCGCGCCCACCTGAGGCGTAGCGGACGACCTTCCAAATCCGTGGACGTAACGGACGGCGCCGGTCACTGGCACCAAGCCAACAAACCGGTCCTCAAAACGTCACTCAGCCTCCGCAAAGAGCCGCTATTCGTCGACGCCGAGGAGGACGCGAAAGACGAGATCATCCGGCCCGTGGGAGATTATCACCCCCCTCACCCGAGCGATCCGTACCAGTACCACCTCTCCTCTCTGGACGAGATCGACCTGTATACGGAGCGCGGCGTAAGCGGACGCCACACGCCTTCCCGGACGCCCAGCAGGGAATCGTGGGAGTCCTGGGCGCCGAAGAGCCACGGTTTAAAGTGTCAGGGCTGCGGCTTGAGCTCGCCGACGCTCTCCTCCTGTCAGAGGTGCGACGCCATCCTCTGCCCGACATGCCACGGATCGGACCCCGCCCCCTGCTGCGGATTTCCGGATTTCTCCAAGCACCCGTCCCGCCCCCTCGACGGATACGTACCGGTCAAAGAGAAGCTTTCGGTTTACTCCAGCTCGCACCCGCACACTCATTCTCACGCTCACGTGCACACGCCCACACACTCGCACTCGCACTCGCACTCTCCTCTCCTGGATAAACCCGCCATCGGCACCAAGCTGTTCCCGAGTAAACCGCCCACCGCCGGCGCCTCGGCGTCCGGCACCGGAGCGTCACGATGCGGCTTCTGCAACAAACCCGGCGCCTCGCACACCTGCGTCAATTGTTCCAAGGTGTCATGTGACGTGTGCACGGGTCTGTACATGGGCGACGTGTGCACACGCAAGAGCGCGCACCACAACTTCGTCCCCAACCACCAGCTCAACTACAAGTCCAGCACCATCTCCCACCTGGTGTATCGATAAATCACCTCCCCTTCATCCCTCTCCATCTCTCCTTCATCCCTCGCTCCCCTTCATCCCTCTCCATCTCTCCTTCATCCCTCGCTCCCCTTCATCCCTCTCTATCTCTCCTTCATCCCTCACTCCCCCTCATCCCTCTCCATCTCTCCTTCATCCCTCGCTCCCCCTCATCCCTCTCTATCTCTCCTTCATCCCTCGCTCCCCCTCATCCCTCTCCATCCCTCGCTCTCCTTCATCCCTCTCCATCTCTGCTCCTCTTCTCATTTACCCGTCTTCCTCTTCTCCTTCGTTTCTGCTCCTCTTCTCCCCTCAGTCTCTCTTCCTTTTCTCCTTCGTCTCCTTTTCTTCTTACCCATTTCTCCTCTTTTCCCCCTTATACCTCCTCTTCTCCTTTACCCATCCTCCTCTTCTCCACTTATCCTCTTTATCTCCCTCTCTCATCCTCTTCGTCTCCTTTTCTTCTCACCTATCTCCTCTTTTTGCTCCTTCATCCCTCCTCCTCTTCTCTCTTATGCATTTTTCTCTCTCTTCTCTTCATCTCTTTCCCTTATCTACTTCCCCCTCTCTTTATCCTATTCTTTTTCCTCTTCGTCTCTTGTTTCTCTTTTCTTTCTTCCCTTCTGTTCGCCTTCTCTCTTTCCCTTTTTCTATTTTTTTCTTCTTTCTTTTTATTCCCTTCTTTCGTTTTTTCCATTCTCTCTTTCTCTGCCTCTTCTCTTTAATGATTTTTCTCTTCGTCCACTCTTTTGTCCTCCACATTTCTCATCCAGCCTTCTGATCTTCCGGCGCCTCTCCCTCTTTCTCCCGCTTTCACTTTCTTGATTGTAGAGAAATGGAAGAAAAAAAAAAACTGAAGCTGGGAAAGAAAAAAAAACTAAACTAAAAACATCAAATAAAGCAGACTCGACCCAGACGATGACATATGCAACGCACGTCATGCAAAACATTTAAAGACGACACGTTTTCCTCGCTCTGGAAATAAAAGAAAGCTTGAACAAACCTGGACAAAGGGAAGGGCCGACACACACACACACACACACACACACACTGGAAATTCAGTAGTATATATTTTGATTCTATAGATCTATGTGAGAGTTCGGAACGCCGTCATGAAGTGTCGGTTCAGATGAGGAATATTTTCACGTGTCCCATGAAGCTGTCCGAAATGCTGCTGTGAAATAAATCAGGTGGAGAAAGTTCACGCCCCCATCGCACTGACCGAGCCATTGTGTTGAAGGGAAGCTGTGAAGTGCTACGTTATGCTACACGCTGCGAGAGTGTGTGTGTGTGTGTGTGTGTGTGTGTTTCTGAAAATGTTTATAAACAGCAGGGAGGGTTTTTGGTGGTTGTTTGTTTGTAAAGCGTTGGCTCTAGTGTTTACATGCGCTCCTACAGAAACACGTTCACTCAGAGAAGCTTTTCCGTCTGTCAGAGACTCGCGATTATGACACAAATATCATACCGACGATATTTCAGACCTTTTATACCGCAATTAATAAACAATCACAAATCAGCAACTTTTAATTAAATTGCAAAGGAAAAGTTTTAAAACCGAGAGTTAAAGGATGTGATGTCACTTCCTAATTTTTTTTTTTCCCCTCCCATTCCTTCCATATTAAACTGGTTTACGTTGTACGTAATAAGGTTAATGTCAACAGCACCAATAAAAGCATCTCTTTGTGTCTCAAAAACTCCAGAGTGAGTTTAAACATCTGTACAGGCTCCGATCTTTCCTTTTGATAATCCAGTCCACCATTTGGGTTTTATTGGTATCGGACTGGCACTGATATTAATATCGATCGTGAGTATCGTATCGGTTTATCGCTAATTCAAACTTTATCAGTTGGGGTGTGGGTTAAGGATCTTCAGGATCTCTGAGGAAGTGCATTGAGAGGATATTGATGTTGGTTTTATAACACGGGTGATTGGCAACCGTTCAGCTCACTAATCATTATCTGGGTGAGATAACGGGATGCACAGCGTTTAGGAGATTCATAGTTTTGCAATGACTAACAGTGATGACATCGTCAGAGTTACGCTGATTATTTCCTTTAATTAATTTAATACAGGGAGCGAGCATCTCGGAATTAGTCGGGACAGAAATCAAATCAAATCGTGTCGTTTAAATTTTTTTTTTTTTTTTTTTTTTTTTTTTTTTTTTTTTTTTTTTTTTTCTTTCCCCTCCCAGTTGCGTGTTGGAGAGCCTGAACAGAGAGCTCTGAGGAACGTTTCCGTGACTCTTTTGTTCCCTGTTTTCCTGTTTTTTTTTTCTATAACTAGAAGTAGATTTTGTTTAAACTGGAACGCCAGGCGGACTTTTTTGGCACCTGAAAAAAAATGTATTAAAGAAAAAACAACTTGAGGAAGTGAGGGGTGTGGCTTAAGGACAATAACACCAAAATGACAAGTAAAACTCCCTCAGCCCACCTTCGCTCTGACCTTAACATGTAGCTTTGGACCTTTTTATGTTTGGGGTGCATGGTACATATATTTACAGTTTAGCGTTCAGTTAGCGTAAAGCTTTAGCGTACACCGTTCAAGGCTAGCATTGAGAAGATGTCATTGTGGAACTTGCGTAAATCTGTTTATTGGATTAACAGTGACATCACTCCAGATCCAGTCGGTTCATCTGAACAGCTGGAAAAGTACAGAACACAAAAACGAGCAATTATATGTCGAAGGCGGGAAGATTCCTGACACGGAACTATTCAGTGATATCCACTGAGCCTGAGGTGAATAATTGATTTAGTATGTACTACATGAAAAGTAAACCTAGTGGTTTGTTTCCCTTTTTTTTTTTTTTTTTTTTTTTTTTGTACCTTTTTAGAAAAAACCGTGAAGCTCATACTGCATCTCTTTTTTTTATTGTTTGTTTGTGTTTTTTTAGGCTTTTAGTATCAGACTGTCGCAGACTGCAAGGGTTTTGTCCTCCCTTTTATTTTAAGCGTTATCCACTTGGAGTAATGAACTATAACGCGCCACAGACAGGGTGGATATCACTGAGACCGGTACCGTCAAAATAACAAACGTAAACACGATTTTTATTTAATTTTCCCTTTTTAAAATGTGACCACGGTGACGGTGTCTGCTCCGAGTGACGTCATGCTGATTCAGGCATTATCCACTTGGAATAATAGATTTTATTTATTTATTTTTTGAGAGCCAGCCAATCAGATTGTGCCTTTGCCATGTGGTATTAACTAATGTCCAACTAATCAGATGGCACCGTATGTGAGTAAATAATAATAATAATAATAATAGTGTTTTGCCAGTGAAGTTCCTCTTATTAGGACTGACATCCAGATTAAACTCTAATGCATAAATCTGCCATCAGACTTGGAGGTATAAAATTAAAGAATATGACTCTGGGGATTCCGCGGTTGTCTGATTTCTGAGTGTTTGAGACCTGGGGGTTCGTCCGTAGTTCTCGGGGGTCATTGCATGGTGTGATCGTATAACTGCTAAAATGACGCTGCTTTTTCTTTGGGAATTTAAACAGAAGCAACAGAAACACGGCCGGCGTGATGCTGATGATTTGGAGAGAATGTGGGTGGAATGTTGTTTAAAGGTTTCGCTTGTGATTTTATTTCTTGACGGAGATTAAATCAGTGCGATCGGGGTGAAACTCTTCTCCGACAACTTCATGATCATTAAATATACACTTTTCTTCTTCCTCTTATCTCATGAACACAGATGTACAAACGACGCTCACATCATCCAACCTGCGGTTAGATGGTTACTTTTACACATTCACACACTTCTCCTCCTCCTCCTTCTCCATTTATCTATCTTTTATTTTTTCTTCTCTTCGCAGTATAATAATCACACTTATGCTGTGTTCACATGTTCATGGTGTAATTCATTGTGTTTTAACCGTTAACTGGTTCCACAATCGATTTGGTTTATTGTGTGTGTGGGTTTTTTTTTTTTTAAATTACTAAAATTTTAAAACTACTATCGAACAGCAGAATTATTTTAAAACATCTCTACATAAAGAGCAATTTGAGAGAAAACTACTTGAAAGAAATGGTTATTTTGCGTGCGAAATTAATTTAATCATTATACAGTTAAATAAATAAAATCTGAACAGCCAGAGAAATAAAAAAAATTGCCAAAAATGTGACTGATTATCTTTAAATTTAAAAAATTTATTGCGGTATCGGCAATTGTGATATTATATCATTGTGTTGCACTGGTTTAAGTGCTCTGAAGACCTTACAGGAAATACCTGATTAAAAGAAATTAAACATTCTTTATTTTATTTATATATATATATATATATACACACACACACAATATTGTGTGTTTGGTAAACGTGTGAACGCAGCATACAGATGTCAGGAATGCCATCAGTTTCCTCAAGTTGTTAATTTGACGTCCTTAAGTAATTTTATAAATATTTCTTTTTCATCGGCCGACTTTACAGATCAATCACCTGTTTTTTTTTTTTTTTTTTGGTTTTTTTTTTTCCCCTCCTTCTTTCTTTGTCCCTTTTTTTTGTCATCATCACACTACGCTGATTATTGTACTGTTAAAAAAAATATGTCCAGGTTTATTTTTAAACAGAATTGTATTTATTTATTATTTGGTTGAAAGGACGACTCCAGCGATCACAGCAGGACGAGTTCCAGGTTTTTTGGAAGAATCTAATTATCGACATGTTTACGCTGAAGGCTGGACGAGTTCCACGTTCTTTCCTACGGAGGCGAATAAATCCACTGCGACTCGTTTTTACCTCACTGTGTGTGCTGTGAACGTGTACGTTTATGTGTAGATCATCCATGTAAAAAAAATAAATAAAATATCACCAGCCCCAATCCTGATCACGCAATGTGAAGAAACCGTGCCAGCGGAATGATGGCGTGGGACGGTCGAGGTGGCGTGGAAAAGACTTTTCATCCCAAACTGTTGAGCTCTGAGATCAATAATATTTTATTAAAATGTTATAAGTAAAATTGTTGCTTCAAATCAGTTCATATCTGTTCAACCTGGTTTCATTTTTGTCCTTCGTCTCGCGTGGCGTCTGGTTTCTCAGGGTCTCAGGGACGGTGTCCGCTTTAGCTTCATGCATTTAGGGTGGAACTGCAGGTTCTGGATATTTATGGTTACAATCATGGGGGAAGCATCCAGTCGAGAACCCCTGAAGGTTAGGTTCTTTTTTTCCCCGAGAAAGCACTCGGATGCTGTACTGACTCCCGGTGGGCAGAGGCTTCAGATGAGAACTCTAACAATGTGAAGAACCCTTCAGTCTGCTCTGCAAGAACCCCGACTGTCCATCATGGAAGTGTAGATGAAGGGACTGGCTTATATTCCGAAACAATAAGGGTTCCGTGACAGGTCTTTACTTTTTAATGAGTTTTCTTTTATTATTATTAAATGGTTCTACATTAAACCATCATGGGTCGACACCCAAACCTTTAACAGCTCCGAATATTTATTAATGTGGAACATCTGTTTCACCACAAGACGAGCCTGGGTTTGAGTCCCGGGCTCAGGGAGGAGGTTTTTGTGTCATGATGACATATCATTCATTCATTAATTTTCTGAACCACTTAATCCTAATTAGGGTCACTGGGAGGCTGGTGCCCATCTCAGCCGACTCTGGGCGAGGGCGGGTACACCCTGGACAGCTCACCAGGCCATCGCAGGGCCAACACTCACAACCATTCACACTCACACCTAAGGGAGATCTGGAACAGCCAATCAGCCTACAGTGCATGTTTTTGGACTGCCGGAGGAAACCAGAGTACCCGGAGGAAACCCACACAAGCACGGAGAGAACATGCAAAAGATGGTTGTATACTGTATTTTGTTCTCGATAATCATCACACAGCAGGATTTGAGGCGAAATCGTGAAGTGTGTTAATAAAAGAACTGCCATGTGTGAGGTGTAATGAACAGCAGGGGGCGCTGATGGTACACTGGTGCAGCAGGGACACTTCCCAAAACTCCTCCTCCATCCTGCAGTGCATTCGGCAGAATGTGACGTGTAATGACGTCAATTTTAAATAAAAGTAGTCTTTAGCTTTTTTTACATTTAACTGTTACATAATCAACGAGTTACCAAATAAATAAATAACATGATTAATGAATCTTAAGTGCACTGGAATGCTTTCAGTGTTTGAAATGTGAAGCCTATATTATAAATAAGCCTAGCTTATTTTATTATAGTATATTATTTTATTCTATTTTACTCTATTTCTTTTAACTTGACTGCAGTTGTGTGTTTCTTGCACTGATGGGAACTTGAGACTTAAGCATTTCACTGCCAGTAATTGCTTAATGTAATCTATTGCTAGTGACAATAAAACTCTTGAATCTATCTCAGCGGACATTGGGTGAAGGCAGGGTGTTCTCTGAGCAGCCCGTGCATGTCTTGCACATCAGTTGGAGGAAACTGACCCAGAGGAAACCCACACAAGCATGGGGAGAACATGCAACCTTGGACATGCTACACCACAGTGCTGTCCTGCCTGCAAGTAAACTTTTATGCTTTATCAGTACTGTTATTACTGTCACATTAATTAATACGAAGAATTTATGACTAATAATTCACAAATAAAAGGCATAAAAAATCTATAAACACATCCCTCACTAACCTGGAGATCGCAGGATCGAATCTGGTTTAATGGACACAGCCAATCGTGGCCGGGAGTCCGTGGGAGCTGATTGGCTGAGCTCTCCCGGGAGGGACGGATGGATACGCTCACTTCCCTGTCACTCACAGCGATCGCCAGCCAATCATGGGCGTCTGTGAGCTCATTGGTACGAAGGGACTGATAGTACTTTCCCTCCGAGCGTGTTAGACCCGTCCACAGATACACATGGTGCTGCAGTATGAAAAGAGGCGGGTGGCTAGCATCGCATGTCATGGAGGGGGAGGCGTGTACATGCTTTCGCCCCTCCCTGGTCGGTGGTGGTCGTGTGACAGGGAAGGCAGTACCTGATGGGTGAGAATTGGATACGAATAAATTAGGGAGAAAATGGGGAAAATTAAAAAAAAAAAAAAGATGGAGAGACCACTGAATTCTGATTGGTCAGAAGATGTTGATGAGTTTTCTCTGGCAGTATCATAGACACACGTTTATGTTGACGTTAATGCACTGATTATCGCGTGTAAGCGTTACATGGTGACGTTTTCTCATCCTGAAGGAGGGATTTCTGTAAGGAAGGAGTCTTCATGGGTGTCTGTGAGCTCATTCGTACGAGGGGGTGGATAGTGCTTTCACTCCGAGCGTGTTAGACCCACCCACAGATACACATGGTGCTGTAGTTCGAAAAGAGGCGGGTGGCTAGCATCGCATGTCATGGAGGGGGCGTGTGCATACTTTCAACCCTCCCTAGTCGGTGGTGGTCGTGTGACAGGGAAGGCAACACCTGATGGGTGGATGAATGACTTGAACTGATGTTTGTTGGTAAATAGATCAGTAAGTGGATGAATGGATGAATATGTTGACTTGTGAATGGATAGAGAGAGAAATGAAAGCAGAGAGCAGAGATAAATAAAACCTGAAGATGGATCAGTGGATTAATAGATGGATAGGTGAAAAATGGATGGCAGGAAAAAGATGGATGGATGGATTGGAGAGATGATCCCAACTCTGTCTATTAAACGGAACATTCAAGCTTATAAATGGAGATACAGAGCAGGAAATAATTTCCAGGAGCATCAGTGATAAGTGAAAATTAGCAAACTGTCTGAGAAGAAAATTCGAACATTGAAAGGTTAATAAAATAAAATAAAATAAAATAATAAATAAATATAAACAAGCAGCGAGAACAGGAACAGTCTGCGGAAAGATATATATATATATATATATAATTATAATTTAGATTTATATTAACCTTGTTTCTCCAATCACATGCTCAACAGGAAGTTACATCATCTGAATTCCCAGATCATGCGATAGGCGGTGGTTTACCTTCTCTTGTTTACTGTTGTTATTTATTCATTCATTTTCTGAAACAATCCGAATTAGGGTCGTGGGGTGGCTGGCGCCCACCTCAGCCGACTCTGGGTGAAGGCAGGGGACGTCCCGACCAGCACACCAACCAATCATTGGCGTCTGTGAGCTCATTCGTATGAGGGGGGGATTGTACTTTCCCTCTGAGTGTGTTAGACCACAACCCGAATATGCATACAAAGCAGTTTTGAAAAGAGGCAGGTGGCTAGCATTACATGTCAACGAGGGTGCATGTGCATGCTTTCGCCCCTCCCTGGTCGGTGGTGTTCATGTGATAGGGAAGGTAATGGCACGATGTGTAGGGATTAGATACAACTAAATTAGGGAGAAAATGGTGAAAAATTAAAAAAAAAAAAAAAAATTGGTCCCCAAATCATCCTGATTATCGTCCAGCGTGGGGCTAGCATGAGAGTAAAGTTTAGCCAAGAGAACTTTTTAAAGCGAAAGAGAGATTAAAGACTTACTTAACTGATATTCTCCATTTTCATTTCTTTCTTTTTGTCATCTTTATTAAGATGAAAGACGGTGGCGGTTCTGGGAATAAAACCTGGAGGAGGGCTTTTTTTCTCCAATTTATATTCATCTCCTGTACATCTGTTCCTGAAGCAGCTCATTTGGTCACATGTGTTCCTTCACATGAAAAATTCCTGAGGCTAAAACAAACACCTGAACACATTCATCCATTTAATAGTTTCTACATGAGATTTACTGTGGTGTTATGCTAATCTTGATATTAGTGAATTGATCTCTGCTCTGTGAAGAGATGAGCCCGAGGCAGCGAGCTGAATTCATCTCACCAAGATGGTGCTGGACCTGTTCCCATTTCCACTCATTAAAATATGCCTATAGTCACATCATTGGATTTTTAATAAAGATAAGAGTTACCACTTCTTATGGTAGGAGGTGTTATAGTGTATATGGGTACAGTGATCCCTCGCTATATCGCGCTTCTGGTTCTGCGGCTTCAGTGCATCGCGGATTTTTTATATATGGAAAAAAAGTTAAGGAAAACGCCACAAGAGGTCGCTACTGACTCGGATTCGGTGGGAAATTTGTCTCGACCAATCAGCTTGCGAGATTTCAGAGGGC
>JAQNCB010000003.1:29483241-29493446 GCA_030068295.1 Euristhmus nudiceps | reverse complement strand
TAATAAAAATAAAAGGTACATAATTAACTAATTAATTAATTAAATAATTAAGTAATTAATTAATGATTAAGTAGAGAGAGAGAGAGAGAGAGAGAGAGAGAGAGAGAGAGAGAGAGAGAAATGTAGTATAATGCTCATACCTGAGTATCAGACGACGTTACTTTTTTGGTTCCTCCTAGTTTCGCTGTTTTTCTGATGCAGATTTGATCAGATGAGGATTAGATTTGCTGAAATGCGGCTCCCCCTATATCCTGTACAACCTCGAGGTTCTCACGCTGTCCTCATGTTGTCTTTATAACATTTCATATGTTTTAACTGTGTGACGTTTCATGGTTAATGATGTAACTGCTTAATCATCAAATCTCATACATCAACGAGCAAAAGTCCAACTGACGACCATGTGGATCTGATCAAAGGCACTTGAGTTGATTTCACACTTGGCTCTAAAGCGACGCATTAAAAAAAAATAAAAAATCTGTTTCATGGATTCCATCAACCATACAGCCAAGATTAGCCGTGTCTCTAAGTGCCGTTATTATTTGATCTCGGTTCAGTGTTTGCGTTCAGTTGGCCATCAGCGATGATGGAATGAAATCCATTTAAATAAATCATATGATACAGTAGTAAAAACGCTAACATTCACATCTGAGACAAATGTCATGTCATGTTCTGTATCTTGTGTAAAAAAAAAAAAAACCTCCAAAACGCCCCTTTCAAACTCCACACCCCCAGTCAGACTCCACCCACGAAGTCTCCACCCCACCTTGTTGCTGCTTGGTCCTGGTTGTTCGATATCACCGACGAAGCCCTCCATTATTTGAAGCTTTCACTTGTGGCATGAGTTATAACCGGTCGTGTATATGAAGCATTGTCGCATCCAAACCCCTCCCACCCCTCCCCCCCCCCCCACCCTACAAACCTCCCACCTTTCCCTTCCTTCCAATCCTAAAGTTCAGCGAAAGCTAAAATCGCTCACAGTTCCACTCATGTCTAGACGTGACTTTCTCACAGTTGAATTCCACACAATCAATCGTCCATTTGATGATTTCGCAACAGGGATTTTATCCAGATCCTGATATGTAACCATCCGCCGTCTGAGTTTAAAATCAAAAATAAGCAAAAATAAAAAAACATTATAATAATAATAATAATAAACTGATTCCTTAAACAAGGCCAGTGATGGCATCCAATCTGAAGCATTTTTCATCACAAATGACTTTAAAAATATTCGTATCGAACACCCTGAACAGAAGCGTAGTTTCCAAAGCAAACATTCGAATATTATCCTGCAAAATTATAGCTACCTGCTAGCTAACATTCAATAGAGGGGCATCACAAAACATCGACTGGGCAGTGCCAATAATTATGGTACCGACTATATAGATAGATGGGTTACTGATTGGCTCATATTTTATTCACCTCTGCCAATGAGGTTATGTTTTACTTTTCGTGTTTTCGTTTGCAGTTCTACGTAAGAAAAATCTGATCGGATTTTACTAAGATATCAATCAGAAATTCAGACTCTCTGGAATTTTTTAGGGATTCTTTAACATTGTGTGATTGTATGCTTTTTCTGGAAGTGTAGTGTTTTAGAAATCCCAACAGGGGGGTACTGTACACCTTAAATATTTTATCTTGGTAGATGTTTGCACTCCCCGAGTACTCTTAATAATCCAGTAGGATTTTTTTTGTGATGGTAGCACGGTACAAACATTTTATTTTATTAAAATTTAATTCAGAGTCGCTGAGATCGCATTATTTTTAGCATTCCTTAGCATACTGCCTGTCACGGACCTGAACGTGTCACTGAGACACACAGAGCAAAATAAAAAGGCACGTTTTTAATTAGTTAACTCGCAGTCTAAGGTTTCTTCTTCTTCTTCTTCTGGAACACACCAATCGAAATTCCTGGATGGGAAAATATTTCTGGAATATAGAAGTAAAACACTGAAAAGGATCTAAAGAGAGCTTAAGTCCACCAAGTACACCAAGGAACCAATCAGAACTCGTGGAAATATTTCCGTTACGGTAACACGCAATGTTTGCTTTGACTATACTCCTGGTCCCGACTTAAACAAAAGATTATTCTTTATTGGGGGCATTTGTTTATGAACGTTCTTAGGACGTATTCCTGCGAAAACACCACTCTCCCCTCACCTCCGCCCTCTGACCCCTGACCTGTGACCTCTGACCCTGATCCATAATGATCCTCCACGAGGCTTGTTGTGTTGCTCCCATTTCCCTTTTTGGCGCATCCTAGAGTAAAGGGTGTGACGCCCATTCTGGTGTGAAGCCCATCTCTAATCTGTGGTATTGCGTGTCCCGGGCAGGCAAGCGGGGCCGCCGCACCAGTGCAGGATCACTAGACAGCAATATGGAAGTAAGTAGGAAGCAGTGGATGTATCGGTTTATTCTCTGCTCATGATATGCACTCTTACAAAAGAATGCACCGCATAAAGCATAAGCATTAACCTAGAGCAAAACAAACCACGGCGAACCGCTAACCAGCGAATGACTTCTGTTATGTTCTTGCACCCTCTGGCGCTTCATGATTCTTTACATTCTTTATTGTTTGTTCCTTTTTTGGTTTGTTTTTTTTTGTTTGTTTTGTACTATTGATGCCTAACCTGCCTGCCTGCTCACACGCATGCACGAACTGCTTGCAGAACCCTGAACATGTTCCTCCGTGTTCCTGCGTGTTCCTCAAAGCAAGCATGTTCTCGACTAACCCTCGCTCGACCGCCACCATCTTGTTTGCTTCCATGTTCATGTGGTTCCTCATGGTGTCAGTACGCCTTTACAGGCATGACGTAGACATTAAGCTCCATTCACTGAATCATCATCTTCCAAACTCTACGTTCACGTGAGCGAGGGACTTGTTTATCTTGCGTGCGTGTGTCAGTTATAGGCGTGGCCTTCATTTAGGAACAATCGTAGTCGACATTATTTACAGTCTACAGACCACTTTATATATTTTACGTTTGTTTTTATTTATTTATGCTACGCTGTAAACTTTGTACTCGCTTCTATTGTCAGATGAGATTAGCAGTGAAAGCTAATCGTATTAGCATTGAGCACCTGTCGGATCAGAAGCGCCGCAGAACTTTTTTTTTTTTTTTTTTTTTAAACGAAATCACACCTAATTTGCATAAAACTGAGAATGCCCGCCTACTTTTCTGAGTGCGCGTACGGACATATAGAAAAATGTACGCTCGTCGGTCGTAGCGATGCTCCATAGTGCGAACCTGGGTAAAGAAATGAAGGCGCTCTCGCCGACATACTAATCAAAGCTTTTCACTGTGATTTCATTCGCATACATGTTCACCATTCATACATTTCTTTGTGGCCTTGAATCAGATGTTCGACAAGATATGGGAGAGAGTGACTGTACGGTAACGGTAGGACTTCTCACGGCGTTGCCGTACAGAGCTCCGCATGGAGATTTAGATCCTTTAGGAACAATCCAGAGGAACTGAGGCACGAGGAAGGAACCTCGACTCAGAACGGAACCGTCCTGCTCATGGCGCTATTATAGAGGTGTAGAAGTGGTAAAGAGGTTCAGTGTGAGTAGATGAGCGTGATGATGATGATGATGATGATGATGATGATGATCAGGACAGTGTTTATGATTGCCACAGCAGCTCTTACCCACAAATCCACAACATCCAGGTGAGAATAAACACTGAAGCTGAAATTTCAACCCTTTTTTGCCTTTTCTCCTTCTGCATGTCAACAATCTGCTCCCATCATCCTGATGAGATGCATGTGAGGGTTCTCCCCTGGCTTGTTCTACAACATGTTCTCATGGCTTTGAGATATTTCAGTGCTTAAAGGAGGATTCCACCTCAGAAGGTCTATAATCCACAAGCAAACTGTTTAGAACCTCAAGGGTTCTTTGGTTTTAGTGTTCAGAATGGGGTTTTTCCTCTCTATGTTTAAATGGTGCTACTCAACAGGATGGCTATGAAGATAGGATGCAGGGTTTTGGTTAGGGCTTGGAGTGAAATTAAAAGGAACCAGGATTTAATAGCTTCAGGTGGAGAAGGACACCAGAACCCTTCATGCAGCGCTGTTGGAGGATAATGGTTCCTTAAAGGTTCTTCAGGTGGAAAATTGGTCTTCGTGTTCTAATTTTGGTGCTTAAGGTATGAATGTGAACAAGACCAAGAAGATCCTTTTTCAGACATCTTTACCAGTAGAACTGAGTGATGTTGACGTTTCATTAAAGACCCATTCATAGGAGATGCAGTTGTAGGAAAATCGAGGACAATTTAAGGGTTCTCTAAAGAACTAGATAACAGCAGGGTTCTCAGTTCCGAGTAAAACCCCTTTAGGAAACTGTGAATGATCTCAGTAATTCAAAGAACCACTGAGGAACCCTGTTTGAAAGTGTCCATCTTGATTGTCTCCTATGAGAGTTGGTCTTTGACAGGAGGGAAGATCAGGGATGTAGAAGATCAGAGAACCCTCTGGAAGAGAACCCAAATGATGGTGGGGGAGATTTTAGCTCGTGTAATTCTGAACCCGAGTGCTCCACGTTCTGTTCCCGATGGAGAATCTTGAACTAAATGATGGATGTTTGGTGGAATTCTTCTTTAAACACTTCTACACGTCGCCGCATCACCTGTTCCTTCAGCTGGATCAGTTCGGCTCATTTCGTTTTATCTTCACTCTTAAATATAAAATGTAAGAGATGGAGGAACGTGATGTGAACATCAGTTAGTATTAAATGTTTCCAGTTGTAGGAATGTATAAACGCTGATCCCTTTTTCACTGACATGGTGCTGCTGCTTGGTCCATGACACCAGAAATAGTGTTTTAAACAAAAACATCTTGAGAATTTTCTCACGGTTCTGGAACTTTCCTGTACGGAATCGTTTTTAGTTACATGGATGATACGCACGAAGGAAAACAGATAAATAAATAATAACAAAAAATTCAGTTTTTACAGAAACTATTATTCATTTAATCCTGTTATAGTCTCAGGGAGGGTGGAGCCTATCTCGACTGACTCTGGGCAAAGACAGGGCGCTCCACGAACAGCTCGCCAGTCTATCAACGTGCTAACAGGAACACAATCATTCTCACACACACACACACACACACACACACCTAGGGGCAATTTAAAATAGCCAGTTAGCCTAATGTGCATGTCTTTGGACTATGGGAGGAAACTGGAGTACCCAGAGGAAACCCATGCAAGCACAGGAAGTACATGCAAACTTCACATAGAAAAGCCTTGGCTGAGCCCAAGACTTGAACCCAGGACGGTCTAGTTGTGAGACAGATGTGCGAACCACGACACCACCGTGCTGCTCGACGGAAACAGATCTGAGAACTTAAACTTCAGTTCTGGTTCTGGTGCCATTCCCGACAGGATTTTAGAACCGCATCTATTTTAGGCCAGCAATGGTTCCAGCGCCACCACCATGTTGGAGGAAAAAGTGGTGATGTTCTCTGGAGGAGATGAGAACATCCAACTGAAGTCTAGCTTTAGTGTCTCAGACCGTTTTGTTTGTCGTGTATGATTAACATGACGGTGTTGTTCCTGAACTGACTCCTCCCCTCCCCCTCCCCGCAGGGCTCCATCATTAACAGCCCTCCTCAGCTGCCTCGCAGAGCAGCGTCCGGCCGCGAGTGTCCCGCTCGTCCACACTACTCCGGCGCCAACCACCCTTCCTCCTCCTCCTCTTCCACACTGCTGGGCTCGCTCTTCGGCGGCAAGCGAGGCAAACCTCCACCTCATCCTCCGCTTCCTGCTCCGCCTCCGTCCTCACACCACCCCGCCCACCCCAATCTCATCTACCACAAGCCCCACCCCACCAACTTGCATCACACTGCCCAGGCCCACTTCGAGACCCATCGGTCCCAAAGCTGCTCTCTCCCACAGAACCCGCCTCCATATCAGCACCACCGTTACTACGACACGCCCCCCGTCGATCTCCGCTTCCGCCGCCAGCACTCGGGTCACGTCTCTGCATCACACGATCGACCTCAGCTCCCACACAACCACCTTCATCGTCATCAGCACCACCATCCCCATCAACAACGGCACCAACATCGGGAGCAGCAGCTCGCGCCGTCATCAGCACCGTGTCCCGTCACCACCAAACCCAAGCACTGTGGCATCAGCACGGTGGTATGAGGACCCAAGCGGAGCCACAGGGAAACCCCACATCAGTTTTTGAGATCATGTCTTGGAGTTTGGAGATGCCTCCAGGGATTTCCGAGGTCTCCTAGTCGGAAGCTCTGTGTAGAAGGCGTCGACCGATTCCGGCGCGATTCCACTGACGGATAAAGAAACCGAGCAGGACTGAAATATTCTTCTACCAGGACTTCGGCAGTCTCTGAAATCTTATTCCAGTGTCACACGTAGAACCTCACGCTGTTTTTAGGGTCGTACACACAAATAAAGGACGATTATGATTATCGACGCTCTAAAGAATCGGCCGAGCTGCTGTTCTCGCGCTCAGTGTATTTATTGTGGATAAAAGAAACGCTTTACATGTTGTCTTTAGCGATCATTTATAAATGTGCCAATAATCCCTGTGTATGTATTCGGTTCTGTGTAGAACTGTCTCCTGTGTGTTCTAGTGTTTAGCGTAAAACTGCATCCATTGTAAAATGTTCTATATACTGTAAAAAAATATCTATATATACATATTCAGAGAGCTTTTTAAATATGAAATAATAGAAGTGAAATATTAGAGAAAGCGGTGCAGGATTGGACATACTGTATACATGTTCGGAGAAATATTTTGAAATATTAGATGCCTTTGCAATATTATAGAAAAATAAAGGCAGAAGCATCTGCACTGAGATATAAAGCTATAAAGTCAGAAAGTGTTCGGCTTCCTGGTAGAGCTGGAAAAATAAATAAAAATAAATAAAAAAACACAAACCAGGAGCTCAGCAGCACTTTTCTATCAGTTCAGGATTAGGATTAGGATTAGGTTTAGGTTTAAATTTAGGTTTAGGGTTCAATACATTTCAGTTTAAAAGTGTGAGATCTCGACGTCCCACTCACTGAGCACTTGATTTTTTATTTTTATTTTAATCTCGTTTTTTGGGAACGTAGATAATAATTAGTTCTATTATGAAGGAAAATTCCTTTTTTTTTGTTTTTGGTTTTATTTTTATAGTAAATGATGCAATCAAGTAAATATTTCAGTAAAATCTGTAGGGTAACTAAATACCATCCGCACAAATTCTACAGAAGTTATGCACAAAACTAATCAAGGCCAGTGACTGAACGTTTTTACTCCAATGTGCAATATGTGTGTTTTGAGTTCAGGAGGACGAGGCACGCCACACAGTTTAAATTCAGTGAGTAAATATAGATGTAGAGAAAAAAAAAAATGAAAACAATAAGAATGATACCTCAACGTTCACAAATAAATAATAAACAAAATTATGAAACGATGTTATTCTTTCAATTAATGCACATGTTTATTGTCTATTTTATTATTTGCTTTCCTTTATTATTTTTCTTTAATTAATCTTATTTTATTAAGGTTTCTTTTTTTCCTCCCCTTTTTTGGAAAATTTCTGGGTTTTTTTTATTAAGATTGTATTTTTTATTTCCTGTGCATTAATTGAATGATTAATGGTTTATACTTTGTCACATTTAGTTTGTTCCTGATTTTATCATTAATTAATTGTTTACATTTTTATTCTGAAAATAATTTTTGTAATTTTTTAACTTTTTTTTTTATTTCCCATTTTTTTGCAGTTTCTTGGCATCACTCGTCCTTGATATTTGACTGTTTTTTTTTTTTTTTTTGCCCCACAGTAACACTATTGCAGTGGCTCATAAAAAGGGAACCACTCGCAGGGAATTTAGTAAAACGTTAAATGTTGACTGTGTGTCCTGTTTACTGTTGAGTGATTGTTTTTGTTTGTTTGTTCTTTTTTTTTTTTTTTGGTGTTCCGAAAATAAATCAGTGTTACGTCGGAAGATAAGTGCAATGGTATAAAGAAGAGAAATTCATTCTGCAGCTTGTGTTGTTCCTGTACAAGATTCAGGTGAATCATGTGACCGTTTATGCAAATCTCTTTCCTTCCACACGATGGGGAATTTTATACAGAATGTATTTCAGGCAATGAAACGTTAGAAGCACATTAAATCCGTTTCGTACTGAACCACATAGACGTGTGCAGAAGAAATAAAAATGACAGACTTTGTTATCGTTTGTTTTTTTTCCGCAAAAGGAATGAGAATCATTTTAAGTGTTTTTCCGTTCAGACGGCGGCTTTCTTCCTCCTGGTGAATCGGGATATTTTTGGGAATGTGTAGAATATTTCATTCTTTTCTCTACATCATTATCATCTCAAGAAGCTCGGAAGAAAAGTGTGGTGATAACGTGACTGTTCATGACCGGGCATGGGGAGGGGCATGGTTTGTCCAGACGTCTCATTTCACTGTGAGCTGACGGACACTCGATCTGGACAAGCCTTGTTTTTTTTTTGTTTTGTTTTTTTTGGTAGTTTTGATGTTGAAATTGCTGTCGTACTACGTTGTGTTTCTCTGAAGTGCAGCATGCAGATCATCTTCACAGATCAGGTGTAGAAAAAGGAAAGAAATGAGAAAGAGAGTGGGAGTGAGACGTGACAACTGAGGACCGCACCGTCTCTCATCTGTTCAGCGGTGTGAGACGAGGAACAAGGGTCAGAAATGATCAGTGTACATAATGTGGATAGGATGATGATGATGATGATGATGGCCAGTTCCTGTGCTCTGTATGGATGGATGTGTGTTTAAGACGAATGGACAGTTGGACATGTTAACCGTCTCTCACGCTGAGCCACCAGACTGCTGCTGTTCCATAAAGAGAAGAACTGAACGCTGGAGATTTTGGGGAAAGGGAATGCTCTCATTTTGATATGCGATCTGTTTGTACGTGCTTCAGATCTGATTCATGTCAAACTGTGACAATGTTGAGAAATAAAACAACGTTAAATCATCACAGAAAAACTGCTCCTTTCTTTTTAAAATATTTTCAAACCCTTAAAGTGAAATGGAAGGCAAGCTTTCCAAACTCTTCCTGTTACACATGATTACATGTATATTTTCATTATCAGGTGGTTTTTACTTACAGTTCCAAAGACACGAGTACAGGACATAAGTTTGTCAGTACATACAAGGAAAGCGAATGGCAAAAGTAACAGTATATAGATATTAAACTCAAAAAAAACCTAGGCACATCTACACATGATCAGAGCTTATTTTCACATATATCAAACAAGAGTTTATTCCTATATAGGAATGAATTGTATACCTACATTCATTCATACACAAAGTAGTTACATATTGCTGACAAAAGCATGTGATAATCATGTGACCCTTTTGCTACTTTTCACAGTATAATGTCGGTGTACGGATTATTACACATTTTCCCCCCTTATGAAGAATTGTAAAAATAGTAGCATGTTTTAATGTGCATAGGTGGAGACAATGTATGCAGGTTTTTATTAAGTTTTGGTTTAATTTCCTCTTTCACCCGCTCCGCACCCTGGTTCACCCCTGCCCTCCGTCAACTAAAATCCCAAGGACGACAACTCAAAAGGCTGTACAAAAACATGGACTCACCATACACAAAGAAATGTCCAATAACCATCTCATACTATGCAAACACAATATCTCCTCAGCCAAATCTGCCTATTACTCTGGCTTGATCAATTCCAATCAACACAACTCAAAGACTCTCTTCTCTCTCCTCACCAATATCACAAAGCCCCCTGACTCTCTCACCCACCACATGCAATCCACTGATTTTTGCAACTCACTCATGTCTTTCTTTGTTTCAAAGTTACTGATATCCACCAACACCTGACCACCTCTGGAGCTGCACCCCATTCCCATCCTGTAGCACTACATTTTCCAGTTTTATCCTTCCCTCTGTCCAAGCCATTTCTGAACTTATTCGTAAAGCTAAACCATCCACCTGTCACCTCGACCCAGTCCCTTCAGTTCTCGTTAAAACCTGCCTCTCTTCACTTGCTCCTTTCATTACTAATATCATAATTCCTCTCTAACCTCTGGAATTGTCCCTCTCTCACTCAAAACCGCTACAGTTACTCCTATTCTGAAAAAACCTGGCTTGGACCCTACAAATTTCAATAACCTGAATCCCATTTCCAATTTGCCTTTTATCTCCAAAATCCTTGAGAAGTCTGTTGCCTCTCAACTTCACAACCATCTCATC
>JAQNCB010000003.1:29469802-29481601 GCA_030068295.1 Euristhmus nudiceps | reverse complement strand
AATTCGCGGTCATTTTCTCCGAATATGTGCAGTTTTGCCTCGCGCTCGGTGGTAATCCGTGCTAAAGCTATTAGGCTCCTTCCTTTTTTTGCCCGACAGTGTGGCCAAGGACCCGTAAGTCACATGGTATTTATGACGTAGGTGCAGTTGCCCAATAGACACACTGCACTGTGTTTACGTGTCTCCAATAATAATAATGGACAAATTTTAAAATTTATCGAACAGTTCAGCACAGGGGGCAGCGGTGGCCTGGTGGTAAGATGCTGGATTGCTGATCCCAGGGTTGGGGGTTCAAGCCCCACTGACAGCGTTTGTCCCTGCCGCCCCCCCAGTGCCGCAAACTGGGTTATCAAAGGTCGGTCTTGTCTCTCACTATCTGTGGTGAGAGGGATGTAAAGGAACCATTGCTGACTTTCGTCAAGACGAGCTGCATAGCCGTCAGCGTGTTTCTGCCCTGCGATGGCCTGGCGAGCTGTCCAGGGTGTACTCTGCCCTCGCTGAGTCGGCTCAATTCAATTCAATTCAATTTATTTATGTGAGTACATTGTACATAAAAAAAAAGCACACATCATGTGTATGAATTCATAAATGCAGTTTGACACTAGTCAAATAATGCAAATTATAAATGAACTAAAATCCATAATAAATCTGGTAGGCTGTTCCATAAACTTACTGCCCTATTACTAAAGAAATACTTTCTAAGGTTGTAATGGCATCGTGTTACTTTTAACATACATGAATGTCCTCTGAGAAAACCAACACTTCTCTTTTCAAAGAATAATTGAAAACCAACAGCTTCAAATCCATGAACTATTTTGTACTATTTCTATTTTGTCAGATAGGTACCAGCCTCCCTGCGACCCTAATTAGGATTAAGCGGTTCAGAAAATGAACGAATGAATGAGTAGTAAAGTGTTTTTCCTATAAATAAAATGTTCTCTGCTAAAACTTGAAGTGTTTCTGAAACTCTGGTACTGGAGATAAACTTATCAGCGTTGCACAGAGACTCTGCGTTCCGCGTGTGATTATTCTTCTAACACTATTTTTTTCCTGCTGTTAAAAACCTACAGACACCTGAACATCTTATTTATTTCTTCTACTTTAGAAGAAATTCAGAATAAACTTAGTCAAAACTATCATTTCCCTGAGTTGCTAATCAGTTAGCATGCTATCTGGGTAGCTTGCTAGGTTTCTAACTTTAGATTTATAGATGTTTCATGAAGCTACAAAAAAAAATTAGCACAGATCAATAAGCACAGTTTAAATCTGTATTATTCTTCTCACGATTAATTTATTTACCCTGATTTAATTGATTAATTAATGTTCTTTTATAATTATATTATTTCATTCTAACTGGCAGTTTGACTCTTGAATAAATGTTCCTTGAGTGAATCAGGGTAGAAAAGTGAGCTGGGGCTCGTTATCAGTACCACACAGCTCAGTGCACGAGAACAGAAACGCAGAGAAATAAATAACAAATAAAAATGTACTATTTTCGCAAATGTTTATAATCGGATTGTTTACTCTGAGGAGGAGACGCGATGGAAATATCTGGGTTTTCATCGTATATGAACAGTGAAAGGTACGCTCTCACATCGCTCCTTATTTTATAAATTATAATTAAAATTATTACAATAATTACATTTGCTTTGAGTTGATATGGAAATGATTTACATTTATTTGTATTTATTTAATCATTTTTTAAAATATTGTACTGTACATTTTAAATGATCACATCATTGTAATCATTAAATACAGAGTCCATTTTATTTTGAATTTTGAAACTAATATTATATTATTATGTTATTAAAGTTAGACCTGAAGGTAAAAATCAAATGTTATAATAATTATATATAATAATAATTCAGTATATTTATTTCCAGTGTAAGATTGTTTTAGGAACCTCTTAAGATTCCATTTAATATTTTTATGATAATTTGTACATACCTGTATATACTGTATTTTCTATATATGGAGAAAGCTCATGAAATATTTTCCAGGATAAAAATTTGTGACCGGTGGCTATAAATCAATTAATAATGAGCATAATAAAAATAATATTAACAATAGTGATTATATTCTCTTTAGAAAGAGCGTTCCCAGAGCCAGAGCTACTCAGGCATGCACACGTTTATAGGTCTGTCAATAATATTTCTCCCCAAACAATAATTACTGAACTTTTAAAGGTTTCCATCTATACCTATAAGTACATCCCAAATTTCCTAATCCTGCTGCAATCTGTGGAGTGATGGCAGGGCTGATAAAATGTCCGTTATTGTGTCATTTACATTATGGACATGCTATAATAATTAGCATACTCTAATGCTCTTACAATTGATCTAAAATAGTGTCATGTTAAATAAAGCAATCCAAATTAAGCGTCTGGAAATATGGCTCCTGCTGGTGAACAAACATTTCACGAGGTTAGCAGTATATGATTTAAGCATGTCATTTACAATCCTCCTGAAGTCTGGCATATCACCAAAATGAGGTTCGGCAGCTTGTATTTATACCAGTTTAACTGATAACCTGGAAAACAGGTTTAAAAATGCAAAACTTACTTATTTCTAAGAATACTTATTTCTGATTGAGCAGCTTTAAACAAGGTTAATCAGTCATTTAACGTAAATGAAATGCAAAAATTCATTTCTGACATGCCTTAATCAAGGAACAAGCCACAGAAATACCATTGGTCATCGGATGATGTTTTTTTTTTTTTCAAACTTGAATCTTCAAGACTTCTAAAAGTATTGAATTCCAGTTAGGAAAGCATAATTTTCTAAATTGTGACACTGGATGGACTGGTTTTCATGAGCTTTACCCATATAATTATTTTATTTATTCTTTTCCTAAAGTTATTAAACTCAGAGCGAGAGAGCGAGAGAGGCGAATGCTCCACTATCAATAAATGCCTTTTTCCTGTTCTTTCCTTTTTATTCGTATCCAATTCCCACCTATCAAATATTGCCTTCCCTTTCACATGACCACCACCGACCAGGAAGGGACGAAAGCATGCACACGCCCCCTCCATGACATGCGATGCTAGCCACCCACCTCTTTTCCAACTGCGGCGCCATGTGTATTTGGGGCGGTCTAACACGCTCGGAGGGAAAGCACTAATCGTCCCCTCGTACGAATGACCTCAGACACCCATGATTGGCTGGGGATCGCTGTGAGTGACAGGGAAGTGAGCGTATGCCATCCCTCCCTCCTGTGAGAGCTTGGCCAATTAGCTCCCGTGGACTCCTGGACAAGAACGACTGTGTGCATTAAAGCAGATTTGAACTTGCGATCTCCGGGTTAATAGTTGCGCGCCTTGTCGATGCGCCACTCGGGAACCCTTTTTCTGTTATTCCTGTAAGATGTAAGGAAGGAGTCTCCAGTTTCAGTACGCTGTAAGTCAGAGATAAAACTGTAATTGTGAGGTTTCGAAAGTTTCAGGACTGAGTGTTTATCACTGTTATAACATCAGTGGCATCATGAACTTGAACACTGAATATAACTATAAGTAGATAAACAGTACACTGATGTTCTTAAACAAAGAGAACACTGCACTTGTTTCTGATTGGCTGCAGTGTAAGAGGAATAAAATGGTTGTAATAAGGAAGTAATCAACTTCAGCAATGTGCTGTTCTGTTTTCTCTCCTCAGTCCCACGCTCAGGATGATCTCATCTCTTGCCATAGCTGTGATTCTTCTGCTTCTTGTGAGAAGCGTCTCATCACCCTGCAGCTGCTCGGAGACCCCGTCGTTAGGCGTGAGGTGTAACTGCAGCTCTCAAGGCCTGAACCGTATTCCTGATTTCCCATCAAACACCACTGAGCTTTATCTCCAGCACAACCAGCTGGTCACGGTTTCTCCAGGGTTCTTTGACAGGTTTTTCCAGCTGCGTGTGGTAGACATGTCAGCGAATCCCTTCCACTGCGGCTGTAACATCCAGTACCTGAGACTGTGGCTTCTGAAGAACCAAAATCTGACCGCGGCACATCCTACATGTACCACTCCAACATCTCAAGCTCACAGAGCTATCATCAGTCTCAGTGAGACCGATTTCCTATCCTGTGCGAGAAACCGATGCACTGGTTCATCTTATAACCTGGTGTTAACGTTTCTGCTGGGGGGAAATGTGGGATTGTTGCTGTGGAGCCTCTGCCTGGCCAAAAGCCTCTCGTTTACTATGGGCATCGGCAAGAAGCACACTGGTCTCCAGGCCGAATCCCTGCGCTCACTCAAACCTAAACACAGAGCCAAAGTCAGGCACTCGGTACAGTGGGGTGACGATCTGGAGACGCCTCTACTTGATATGGACATCCTCCCACAGATCATCGACACACTCCACAAACACCATAACATCAAGATTAAAGAAATGTGAAGCATGTGTTTTCATTGTAGGGCCTCTTGCTTTCCTCTGCTTTAGATGTGTTTGTTTTCCTTCAGTATAATGATTAGCACTTGAACATTAAAAAGGCCTCAGGCTGTGGAAAAAAATAGAATTTATTCAATTCTAAGTTCAAATTCAAAAAACTATAAAACAACCCGTAGTAAACTGCATAATTTGTAAACTGAGTATTTAAAGAATCCCATTCATCATTTATTAATACATATTATATAAATCTGAAACACAGTGCTATCTCTTGGAAATAAAATGTTATTAGCCACAATGTCTTTCTGAAACCATTTGTTTCCTCCTGTACGAGTGTCAGTGACCCCTGCATGATGCAAGCGTAACACACACTCTCTGGAAACGAGTGTGCAGATATATAATGAAATAAAATGGTGGCCGTCGACACAGACAACACAATCAGGGAAAATCTGTAGTGAGTTTAAATGATCCACCCTGGTTATATCACTCTTGAAATCATCTAACTTCTCAACACTTGATCCCAGACTTCATAGAAAGAGGAATCTGTGTTGCACTGCCAAGTTAACAAGCATGCACAAGATTTTAACTCGTCACACGGTAGCTGCAGGTGGATTGTAGTAATGGATACAGAACCAAAACAAAATGTAAGTGGCGTAGTGGTGGCTCAATGTTTGAGGCTCTGGATTACTGCTGTGAAAACCGTATCGCCAACCTGCCACTGTTGGCTCCTTGGGCAACGCCTCAACCCTCAACCGCTCAGTTGTTGCAAAAATTCTGAATTCAAGTCTCTTTGGATTAAAGTGCCTGACAAAAGGTAAAGCAGGTGAATAACAGACACTAAAACATGAGTTCCACACCACTCCTCGGTAGAGAAAATGAAGAGAATGTGAGCAGCACCATCCCGATCCTCCTCCAGCTTTATTGATAGTTTAAAATTTACATTTTCTATGTTTAAAGGACTTCAGTTGCATCTTTTCCTTCTGACTTAAAAACAGATCACAAGCAAATGATATATTTTTATACAGTAGTCCAAGTGATATTGTACAAAAATAATATTTGATTTCTGTGAAAACATTCTCCTTTTGCAAATTAGTGATAAAGCCACAAGCTTATTAATCTTGATTATTCAAGACAGAAACGAGAAGTTACTTCTTGGAATCTTTGTATTCATGAGTAATGTACCCAAAAAAAAAAAAGAAGAAAAGAGAAAAAAGAAAAACCTAAATAAAGTAAAATAAAGAGGATTTCTCAGCATTTCAGGATTCTGTCAGATGAATTATTAATAGAACATTTCCTCAGAAAGCAGCGGCCAAACTCTGCGTGCGTTCAGAATGAATATGGAGTCCTGTGTATGTGAACATTATCATCGTCACGCTCTTTAAATAAACTCATTATTTCCCGCTGATTTTATTTAAACCAAAAAAATAAAATAAAAAAATCCGTACATAGAAGTCGAGGCTTTTCCATCTGCCGTCTCTCAAAGGCTCGCATGTGAAGCGAGCGAGTGGCGTGAAGTCCCGCATTAACACGCCGTGCTCTGCTCCACGCGTTGGCCATCATGCCACCAGGCGCGGTTCAGGGGTTTTTAAACAAAGCATTATTACACAACACCTCTACCGGAACTAAACACACATCTGATACTGAATTCAGAAAGATTTTTTTAAACCCCTTCTTTCGTTTTTTTTTTTTCCTTTAAACATGTCGAGCAGCTCACGGACCGGGACAAGCCTCCGTCTGCCCACCTTTAGCCAATGAAGAGGATTCCCAGAAAATAATACAACCATCAACGTGAAAAAGGAGGGACCGATGAAGAGGGAGGGGGCGTGTTTACGCCGAGGCCTCGATGGTACACTCCCGTGCCAGGTGACCCGTCTTCCCACAGTTATAGCAGTTCACCTCGCTCGCCTTACTGCACTGCACCGCCACATGGCCAATCTCACCGCACCTGCACAACAACGTTACACACATTATCACTCTTACACACACTCTGGCTTATTCCACACTCACTCGTTCTGAACCTAATCTTTTACAACAACGATCAGCATCAGTACAAGTACGAATAACACCAAACAATCATAACATTACAACTAGTATACTTTATAGCAGTACAGTAGTAATAGCTAGTATATTAGAAGCAATTCTAAGTCACAGCTGTCAATTAACTATCAACTAATTACAATACTGGTTGCACACCATTACTGTAGGTTTAGGTTTCTATTAATTAGATGCAAGTAGTAAACTAATAATTATTGGTATACTACTAGTAGTAATCTATCCCCACTGTTACTAGTGCCTTAGACTATTGTAGTAATAACCAGTAGTGCTCCACATACCAGCATAATTCTCTTCATTAGTAGCACTGTAGCATTAACGCCAATTACTACAGTATTTATAGATAACAGTAACTCTGTGTTACCATAATAGCATTAATAGTATTTTATTAAAGATAGAGATCTTTGTCACTGTTGCATGAACAATGAAAATCCGTTCGGCAGCTCTTTTTTTTTTTTTTTTTTAAACAGCAATTATAAAAGATAGTACACAAACTTAAAAAAAAAATTAAAAAAAAAATAAATAAATAAATAAAATTAAAAAAAAAAAAAAAAAAAAAAAAAAAAAAGGCACTACACACCAAGCTATTCATGTGCACACAGATACAGTGGAACCTCGAGATACAAAACCTTCAGTACACAAAAAACTCATTTTACAAGATTATATGCAAAGGATTTTTCACTTCATTTTACGAAAAATTATTCAGCATACAAAAAAGGAACACAATTTCCTATCATGCACAGTTCCATGATCCTGCTCTTCCTCTCCAGTCCAGTCAGTGGCAGTAATACACCAGCAAAAAGAAGAAAAAAGAATCTGATGTGTTTTAAGTGGAAATAAGTTAAATGTTTCCTGCCATTTATTTTACGCTGTTTTTATTTTTTTTGCCCTCCTCCTCGCCACTTTTGTGTTGACATCGCCTCAGTCGAAAGAAAAGGTTCCACATTTTCCTATTATTTTTTTCTTTTGCATTATGTTCAATTATCTACTTCATTTACAGGTATTAACGGTTAGGTTCGGTATATTGAATGATTCAAATGTATGTGGCTCTTATTTCATTCTGGTTTTACCCTTCTTATAAAATTGAATGTGGTGTTTTTGTAGTGCTTGGAATGAATTAGGCGATTTACATGTAACACGCGATTCATTATACAAAAAAAAAAAAAAAAAACCCATGATACAAAAGCCACTCCGGAACGGATCAAGTTCTCTCAAGTATCTCAAGGTACCACTGTATACACATATCCTATACACACACCTATATATATTCCAAATACTCCCACAATTATAGACTTGTACATCTATTCACATTCATTAGTAGTGTTACAGTAATGGCTTCAATAGAACAGGGTGACAGTAGTACCAGCAGTGGTAATAACTAAAGCATTACATATGGTGTAGCAGTATTATGAGTACACCGAGTATACAAACTCGTACCGGTAGCACTTGACTTTATCGCACAGTTTCTGGATGTGTCCGAAGCCACCGCAGGAGTAACACTTCTGCTCGTTGGCATGGTCACAGTCTCGGGCCACGTGTCCGGCTTTACCGCAGTTATAACAGCACTGCTCACGCTCCTTCTTCGGCTCCTTACAGTCCCGGGAAATATGGCCACTCCGGTGACAGTTATAACATGCTGAAGTAATAAACCACAAATGACTGGCTGTCCAACACGATACTCAAGAATCATGTGTGACAAAATTCTTAAACAAACACAAACCTGCACATTTATTGCATTTATTTATTATAGGAATAATTATTGCAGTTATTTTAAATGGTATAAATGAATGAGTGGTAACGCTGCAATAAATACTAATGTGTAAAATCTATTATTGGTATTTATGCTGATGGTACAGTATTAACAGTTCTTCCTACAACACTTCAACTTACTACTTCTTAGACGTGATATTTTTATTATGACTTTTTTTTTTTAAAGTAAAATTATAACAAAGCACTGTCACGAGTGTGGTCTCACCGTCCTCAGTCTGTTCACAGTCGCGGGCGATGTGCCCCTGCTCTCCACAACGGTAACAGAACAGATCTACCACACACACACACACACACACACACACACACACACACACACACAGTGACTGCATGAGTAACCCATGTGGTCATGCTCCAGGCATGATGGTGAGCTGACAACACTCCACCTCACCTTTACCTCGACCTCTTCCCCCACGCCCACGGCCCCGCCCAGCATTGGGGCAGTTCTTCACCCAGTGTCCTGAGCGACCACATCCAAAACACTCACTGCTGCTCATCTCCATCACCTACAGAAGATTTAAAAATAAATAAATAAATAAATAAATAAATAAACACTCACCAGTTATGACAAGCTGGGAAAGAGAGAACGATGCATAAAAATCATAAACACTGACACATACGGGGACTGACTAAACCTGCTGGGGTCTAAAATGAACACTTCCCAGATACTACACAGCACAGTCCACTGAAGAGTCTCAACTCAATCTACCTGTAAGATAAAGCGAGCACAGGATGAGAGAAGATCCATAGTAGTGTATGGAGCCTTTCTAGAACTAACATATGGGAAGCACATGCCATGTGCTTGACCACACATTAGGAGTCAGGCCTATTTTTAAAAAGGTAATTATGACGTCACGTGTGTGAAACAAGCCCAAATAATGACACAAAAACCAACAGTAAACATTAAAAATAAAACATTTATTAAAAAGTCTTCGTGACGGTAGTATAAAATTACTGTTCCGTGTTTAAATGTATAATAATCCCTCGAACTTAAACATGCGGGCAGTAAAAGCTAAAATCGATTATTTTATGCCTCGTTTTAATGAACGGTTATTTTTAACATGAACGTAAGTCAGTCAGTCAGTCAGTGCGCTCTACACTGAGCACGCGCAGGGCCCGTATCCACTCATGCAGCACGCGCGCGTTAATCCAGTCAGCACAAATTCACACTCTACCGCAACAGTTATTTACTTTCTCAATTCAACTAGCTCAGTTTTGCAGTAAACACTTCGGAACATTTGTTTCCCAGAATGAATAAACTGGATTAAAAGCGTAGTTGTATGAACACCTTCCCGCGCAGCCACGCTACACTGCTAGGCCACAGTTAGCTCACCTGCTAAAGCTAAACTTAACTTGCAGCAGCGTTTCGCCTTACCTCAGCACCACCCTAACCGCCGAAATATACACCTTTAACCCATTGCTTATCCATTCAATTAAAGCACGTTCAAATCATCTTTTCCAATTGAAATATTTATTCATACCTACCAACTGATCTTCTTTGCTGCTAGCCTACTTATGCTACGTGACTCGCTGCTCTTAGACTCCACCCCCCTTGCTCTGTCGACGCCACATGCAATTTGCGCATGCGCATGACTGTCTACACTCCGCACACCAAGGTACGGGTATCCCAGCCTGCGAACTGCGCATGCGCGTAGACAAGAGGCCCTGACAAAAATAAAATAAAGGACCGGAAATGTGTGAACTCTCGAGCCGGACCACCACCCCCTTGAACTGTCCAATCACGTCTCAGACTGTCAAAAATAAATATCAAATTATTAACCATAATAATTGGCACATCATATCAACTGTTATTATTTTGTGGCGTATATGGAGAGTGTGTATGGATTTGCGGTAGCACTTGCCAGGGGCTGGAGTATATTAGTGAGCTAGGTTAGTGGGATATATAATTAGTGGTATATATCAGTTTGGATATACTGAACAGATGTGAATATAGTTAGGGTATACTAATTATGTATATTTGTGTTGGTATATGATTCATTCATTTTCTGAACAGCTTAATCCTAATTAGGGTCATGGGGAGGCTGGCGCCCATCTCAGCCAACTCCAGGTGAGGGCAGGGTACGCCCTGGACAGCTCACCAGGCCATCGCAGGGCCAACACTCACACCTAAGGGAGATTTGGAAGAGCCAATTAGCCTACTGCGCATGTTTTTGGACAGTGGGAGGAAACCGGAGTACCCAGAGGAAACCCACGGAAGCACGGGGAGAACATGCACACTACACAAAGAAACTCCCAGGCAGGGAATCGAACCCAGACCTTCTTGCTGTGAGGCAGACATGCTAATCACTACACCACTGTGCCACCGTTGGTATATTAGTGGGGTATATTAATCATGTATATTAATGGGAGTACATGAGTGGGAGTATACTCGTGAGATTTATTAATCAGGTACATTAGTGTGGGTACATTCGTGGGTTATATTAGGGTGGATATAGTAGTGTGGGTAGTTTTGTGCGGTATATTATTGGAAAGTATGAGACAACAGTTGATGAATGAACAGGCAGTTCTCAAATTTGATGTGTTGGAAGCAGGAAAAATGGGCGAGGAAACTATGATAGATTAGTGGAGCAGAACGTCCACAAAACTCAGGTCTGAATCGGGAAGCTAATTTAGGATTGTACTGTCTGTACATGAAGAATAATGCAATGTTGACGTCTATTGTGTTGGATTCCAGAGTTGTGTGAGGTGTTTACGGCGAGGAGTGAATGTTGGGAATGAAGCTGTTGCTCAGGGTCCTATAGCTTTTAGCATATGGGTAAATGACTTCAGTGTGAGATCTGATCCCGTCTTGAACACCTTCCTGTCCTCTGGAGTGCAGTTTGAGTGTCACACTGTAGTGTAGTATGTGATTGTGGACCGAGGAAGAGTTTCAGGAGCTTTGCTGATTTTTATTTTTTCATCGATGTTGCTGATGTAGACACAGAGGAATCTAAATCTGTTTAACACCTAAAGCTTCTCACCCTGGATTTATTTTAATAAAATTACATCCAATTACCATCATGCTGTTTTTAAATTGCACTACAATGTTTTTTTCCCCAAAACAGTGAGTATAGAGTGAAAAGTATAACAATCAAACAAATAACGAACACACACATGCTGTCTTAGACTTGTTTTTGTGTACAGTAACAATCAACAATTAACAATGACATAAATCATTTTTTTGCTTTTACTGTAAGATTCAATTCTTTTTTATAAAATAATGAATATTTTTATGTTGAAAAGTAGAAAGAGAGAGAGATTCAAAACTGACTAAAATTGTATGTCAGTTATCAGAGCAGTTCTTTTACATATATACAAGAAACAATATACAAGGATTTTATTGTCACTAGCAAGAAATTACATGAAGCAATTACTGGCAGTGAAATGCTTGTCTCTAGTTCCCAAACAGTGCAAAGAAACACACAATTGCAATTAAGAGTATTAAATATACAGAATAGAAAAATAATACTGTTTTTAACTAAATAGAATAAATAATAACAATAATAATAATAATAATAATAATATAAAACAAAATATAAATAAAAAATATGAATGTGAATAGAATAAAAATATGAATGTGAATATATACAGAATGTGTGAATATATACAGAATGTAAA
>JAQNCB010000003.1:29016887-29028751 GCA_030068295.1 Euristhmus nudiceps | reverse complement strand
CATATCCAAACTCAAAACCCACCTGTTCAGACAATCTTACACCACCTAGCCACACACTGACTTTCTTTGTTATCCTCGGTTTTATTTTGTGGTTACTTGTTTTTTTTTTTTGTTTCTCTTCTTTCTCAATATGTTTTTGCTGACAGTGTCCATGGGTGTTTTGAAAGGCGCTTTCAAATAAAATGTATTATTCTTATTATTATTATTAAAATGTAAATAAACGCTGTAAAAGGAAAGTGTTCTCATGTGACTTGAGTACATGTGAGCATTAAACACGTCACTGTGACCAACACCGAGCCACCACAGAATAATGCACTCAATAAACAGTTTGTGCTGAACACACACACACACACACACACACACACACACACACAAACACAGCAGTGTATAACAGTACACTGTGGAGTACACCCTGCACAGCTTAATGTCACAGGACAACACACAGAACCATTCACACAAACTCACACCGTGGGGCAATTTGGAACCGCCAATTAGCCTAATGTGCATATTTTTCGACTGCATGAGGAAACCGAAGTACCCAGAGGAAACACATGCAAGCATGCTGAGAATACGCAAAGTCCACACAGAAACGCCCAAGCCTGGGAATCGAGCCCGTGAGTGTGAGGCGAATGTGCCAATTCCTCTACGGTGGTTCTGATACAGGGGTTCCTATGCTGTAGATCCTGCATTGTGGTTCATGTACAGTGGTTCCTGGATTGTAGTTACTCTAAAGTGGTTCCAATACCATGGTTTCTGCACTGTAGTTCCTGAACTTACCATGATGTGAGTGGTGTTTCTTTACTAATTTGCCCCTGAAACAGCCACAGACTGAGTGTTTATCCGAGTTTATTTCAATACACTCATTACAAGATACCCTGACTCACACACTGTGTGTGTGTGTGTGTGTGTGTGTGTGTGTGTGTGTGTGTGTGTGTTCACTGAAATGTCAGTGGCCTCTTTCACAGCTGAGTTCTAAACTAAGCACTCTGTTGGTTCAGGAGCATGAGGTCACAGAAAGTAAGAGTAAGGGTTCCATTCAGGGTTCTGTTTAAGGTTCTGTGCAGGTGGAAAAAACTGAACTGACCGTAGAACCCCCTGAGACCAGTGCTTTGGAGAACTGCATGGTATTTAGAGAACGGCAGTGTTTGGGGAAGCGCAGTGTTTGGAGGACAGTGTGTAAACGGCTGCGTGTATCGCAGACGATGGACACAGGACGCTCCTGTCAGGAAATTCAGGATGCATCTCTCTCATAACATATTGGCCCAAGGCCTGAGTTTGTTGATTAAATACGTTTTCTGATTAAATTTGACAGGAGTGAGGTGTGAAATATGTTTCAGTTTACGGTTACAGGGACCATCACGGGAACCCAGGAACTTTGGGCATGGTGTTTTTTGCCAAGAAGAAACAAACAATGAGCTCAGTAGCATGGCCTGATTCATTCTAAAGGGTCACATTAAACTTAATTTAAACCCAGATTAAGCCTAAATTGAACCAGGAATAACCCTGAAATAAACCTGAATTAAATTTGAAATAAATGGAAATTAATCTGAATGACATCTGAAATAAACCTGATTTAAATCTGAAATAATCTGAATTAAACCTGGTTTAAATTTGAATTAAACCTAATTTAAACCTGAACCAAACCTGATTTAAACCAGAATCAAACCTGAAATAAATCTGGATTAAACCTGAAAGAAACGGAATTAAACCTGGTCTAAACCTGAATTAAACCTGAAAAAAACTGAACTAAACCTGGACTAAATATGAACTAATCTGAATTAAACCTGATTTAAACCAGAACTAAACCTGAAATAAACCAGAATTAAACCTGAAAGAAAACTGAATTAAATCTGGACTAAACAAGAAATAAACTGAATTAAACTTGGTTTAAGCCTGAATTAAACCTGATTTATACTAGAATTAAACCTGAAATAATCCTGAATTAAGCCTTAAGGAAAACTGAATTAAACCTGGATTTAGCATGAAATAAACTTGGATTAATACTGATTTAAACATGAAATGAAACTGCATTAAACCTGAAATAAACCTGAATTTTACCTGCATTAAACCTACAATGGTTACCCTCTAATTTGCTAATGTGGAAGGTAAACCGGGGAAAATTTTACCCTAAATTAAATAATATGTAATAACATACTTATGACATACTTATAACATACTTATACTCACGCTGCCAGACATATGAGTTACACATCCACCTCAATTGCACTGGGTGAATTCCACCCTGGTAACCGTTCTAGGGTTAAACCTGATTTAAACCAGAATTAACCCTGAAATAAACTTGAATTAAACCTGAAAGAAAACTGAATTAAACCTGGACTAAAAAAGAAATAAGATGAATTAAACCTGGTTTAAGCCTGAATTAAACCTGAAATAAACCTGAATTAAATGTGAAATGAAACTGCGTTAAATCTGAAATAAACCTGAATTAAACCTGAATCATACCTGCATTAAACCTGATTTAAATCAGAATTAAACCTGAAATAAACTGATTTAAACCTGGATTAAACCTGTAGCTTTTCCTCAGTCTCATAGTGAGATAATACTTAATTTTTGCTGAGTGAGTATTCACAGGATAAAAGTTATTTTTTGTTGTTGTTGTTGTTGTTGTTGTTGTTGTTGTTGTAATTTTTTATTTATATTTATTTATTTTACATTGCACAGCACAAGGATTTTCTCCATACATCTTGGCTTTCGGGCGTCGCTCCTCTCCAAGGTTCGGGTCCTGATTAGTCCATCTGGATTTTTCCCAGCAGGGGGGAGTTTATATGGAATGTTAATGCTGCACTCGGTTCTCTTCATTACATCGAACTCTAGTTTTGCAGGAACAGAAGCATTTCAGTCGTATTTATTTATTCTTAACATTTCTATTTATTTTTAACTTCTCTCTTTAAATTATTTTACAGTCCAAAAAGAAAGGGACACACTCAGGTTTGAACCCTAGTGTGTGTTTCCTAAATTTCACTGCATCGTCATGAGAAAGAAAATTAAACGACTCTGTCAGAGACGATGTTCCAGCAGATGTTGTGTTGATTGAATCCATCCTGCTGCTTCATCGTCTCAGAGAGCTTCCAGCAGATTTGGTGATCAGATCCTGACTCCTGCAGCTCGGACCCTCGTTCTGTCCAAATTCAGTCCATATGGTCTCTCAGCACGCATTTAACGGTCCAGAAAATAAAAAGCAACAGCGGCAGAAACCTTCCGCAGTCCTGCATCTGGACGTGAGTATCAGAGACATCATTCTGAAAAACACGTTTCCTTGTGAACAAACAAACAAAAAAAAAACAAACAAACAAAGAGCTTCAGTGACTTAAACTATTGATTTTTTGCTCCCTGGAGAACCAGCCCGTCCCGCCTAGCTGTAGATTGAATCTTATTCACGTCAGACACACACAGACACACATCCTGACAATCCAGTTTCATCCAAGTTCATAGAGACAAATATTGACACAGTGATTAACGTCACAGAATGAGGACGGTCGCTGACACCGAGGCCACGATGAAGAACTCACATTCGGGCACGTGGAGGAGAGTAAACGCTGCGTTCCACTCGTTCTGGATTCGTTTGTCAGATCTGTAAGCTCCAGAGCTGCTGAGAGTTTAATGTGAAGTTCTTCAGTGTTCTCTTAGCACTCTGTAAAGATTACACAATCACAACTAACACACATGTTTGGGATAACACAGGCCAGGGTCATGTGATACAACCAACAAGGACAGCATTAATACATCGGAGCTAATGATTTCATTGTAATATTACATGATGTGACCTGTGAGCTGTCCAGGGTGTACTCTGCCTTCGCCTACAGTCGGCTGAGATGGGCGCCAGCTTCCCGGCATCCCTAATTAGGATTAAGTGGTTTAGAAAATGGATGAATGAATGATTACATGCTATGCCCTGCGAGTTGTCCAGGGTGTACTCTGCCTTCGCCCACAGTCGGCTGAGATGGGTGCCATCATCCCGCCGACCGTAATTAGGATTAAATGGCTCAGAAAATGAATGAATGAATGATTACATGCTATGCCCTGCGAATTGTCCAGGGTGTACTCTGCCCTCACCCACAGTCGGCTGAGATGGGTGCCAACCTCCTGGCGACCCTAATGAGGATTAAATGGCTCAGAAAATGAATGAATGAATGAATGAATGAATATTAGATGTGAATTATTTGGGCGGCACAGTAGTGTAGCGGTAGACATACTGTGTGTAGTTTGCATGTTCTACCTGTGGTTGCTTAGGTTTTCTCCAGTTTCTCCAGTTTCCTCCCTCAGGATAAAACATCAATAAAAAAATCTGTATTGTAGCCAGGAAGAATGGACACTTTTATATCATCTCAACTTTGCTGAATTTGTCGTTTCTGATAATTCTGCGTGTTGGACGGCCGAGTGTTGGTCTGTATTCTGTACACAGTGTTACATAACATCAGTGGTTTTCATTTCAGACACAAACGTGACTTATTTTCAATACAAACAGCATGTCTATATTCTGAGCCTCTCACGAGGCGCGTTCCTCTCTGACACGTGAATGGAGGACATTCTTATACCGTCAATACAATAGTTGAACCACAATGTTGTGAAGTTTGAGCAGGCTGGCGTGAAGATCAGGTTCTTACGTGTAGCACCAGGTGACCAGCTCGAGCTGAGTGTATAAATTGTAGAGATCATGCGCACAGACTGAGGTTCATGAATTAAAACCATTTTATTCTTATTAAAAACATTTACTTCTTCGCTAACGTATGCACCGTTCCTTATAAAGATGTTTCTGGGGAAAAAACCCTCATGCACTGAGGCAGAAAGAGAGGGACAGAGAGAGAGAGAGAGAGAGAGAGAGAGAGAGAGAGAGAGAGAGAGAGACAGACAGAAAAAGACACATAGAGAGAGACATAGACAGGGAGACCGAGAAAGACAGAGAGACACAGACAGATAGACAGAGAAAGACATATATAGAGAGAGCGATAGACAGACAAAGACAGAGAGAGAGATAGACAGACAGACTGCGAAAGACACAGAGAGACAGACAGACTGAGAAAGACACAGAGAGACAGACAAACAGAGAAAGACAGAGAGAGAGAGACAGACAGATGGAGAGACAGAGAAAGACAGTGTGAGAGAGAGACAGACAGAGTAAGACAGAGAGACACAGAGAGAGAGAGAGAGACAGATAGATAGACAAAGAATGCACATAGAGAGAGAATCAGACAGACAGACAGAGAAAGACAAGGAGAATGAGAGAGAGAGACAGAGAGAGAGACATAGAGGGACAGAGAGGGGCAGAGAGAGAAAGACAGACAGAGGGGGAGAGAGAGAGAGAGAGAGAGAGAAAGAGTGGCAGACAGACAGAAAAAGACACAGAAAGAGACAGAGAGACAGAAATAGAAAGACAGTGAGAGAGAGACAGAAAGACACAGACATAGAAAGACAGAGACAGAGAGAGAGAGAGACAGACAGACAGAAAGAAAGACTCAGATGTAGAGAGAGGGGGGGAGGGAGCGAGAGAGAGACAGAGAGACAGACACAGAGAGAAAGACAGGCACTTTACCTCGCAGTGGTCTTAAGCTTATGGCTGATCTGTGTTTGTAGGTAAACAGATTGGTTCATGCTGTACTTCACTCGGGACATCTCTCTCTCTCTCTCTCTCTCTCTCTCTCTCTCTCTCTCTCTCTCTCTCTCTGTGTGTGTGTACGCGTCACTGATGAGCGTTAAATATTCTCACTGGAGGTAACTGTTGTATTTTCTTCCTCACAAGAAATCCTGTTAGTAAAACGGGGCCTCCCTGCGAACAAACACTGGCTTGTGTTCAGGAAGTTTAAGATCCGCCAGGACTCGTTTGAATCGTTCGGGTTTCACTGCCTTCATTCTCTCACTTCTGACTCGAGTCACAATAAAACGGAACAGAACTAGACAGCTATTCATGCTTTCATTTTCTGAACCGTTTAATCCTAATTAGGGTGGCGGGGACGCTGGTGCCCATCTCAGCCGATTCTTGATGAGGGCGGGGTACACCCTGGACAGCTCACCAGGCCATCGCAGGGCCGACACTCACACAACTATTCACACTCACAGTGACACCTAGGGGCGATTTGGAACAGCCAATTACATACAACCTGTCTCACACCCAACCTGTCTCACAGACATGTCTGATAACCGACCTGTCTCACAAATGTGGCTGATACCCTACCTGTCTTACACCAAACCTTTGACATAGCAACCTGTCTCACACTCAACCTGTCTCACATACGTGTCTGACACCCAACCTGTCTCACAACCAACCTGTCTCACAGATGTGTCTGATAACTGACCTGTCTCACACCCAATCTGTCTCACAAATATGTCTGACACCCAAACTGTCTTACACCTAACCTCTCACATGCAACCTGTCTCACACTCAACCTGTCTCACAGACATGTCTGACACCCAACTGGTCTCACACACGTGTCTGACACCCAACCTGTCTCACAGACGTGTCTCACACCCAACCTGTCTCACAAACCTGTGTGACCCCCCAATCTGTCTCACATCCAACCTGCTTCTAAAATGTGTCTGACACCCAGCCTGTCTCACACCAAACCTCTCTCATATACAACCTGTCTTACAACCAACCTGTCTCATAAACGTGTCTGACACCCGTCTTACATCAGGTGTTTTGTGTCTGTGCATGTGTGTATATGTGTGTGTGTGTATGTGTGTGTCTGTGTATGTGTGTGTGTAAGCAGCCACATCACATTTAATACTTTAATAATTAAATGTTTTAACATTTATTTTGATTTATTTGTAAATATATTTTATGACCAAAGAGAAAATATATATTTATATATAATATACATATTTACTTGCTATTATTTACACTGTTTACATCAAAAAGTACAGAATCTGAGATGAGTGTGTTTCTGATTGAGCTTAGTTCTGTGCTGGGTGTGTGTGTGTGTGTGTGTGTGTGTGTGTGTGTGTGTGTAAGTGTTATTGTATACATTTACCAGCAAGTAAACATCATCATCATCATCATCATCATCATCATCATAATCAGATCTTCATATCAAAAATGTTTCCTATTCATCAGAAGGAATGCAAAAGTTTTGGCTCCCTGTCGGAACTCCACCGCGTCTTTAACCCTTTCTGAACATTACAAACTGCAAACTGGTCTGAACTGGAGCCGAGGGCGCTCAGGGGCTCTGACTCATTTTCTACCAATTTGAGAAACTGAAACATTTTTTGCGAGTTATCATCACACTATAAGATTTATACGTTTACTCTCACGTGGCCCGAGTGCTTGGAATGTCCTGTTTATTTTTTGTCTGATTTTCTACATAAAATAAAATATGTCCTCCATACTTAGCTCCGCCTCCAAGCACCCGACCAAGTAGAACTGCTTGAAGCATCTAGGAAAAAAACATGGAGGAGTTTCTCCAGAGGGTTTTGTGTGTGTGTGTGTGTGTGTGTGTGTGTGTGTGTGTGTGAGTGAGCTGGTTCCAGCTGTTACACACACCCTGCAGTAACTCAGATTTGATCAGTTTTAAAAAGTTTAAACTTTGGCACAAGTCCCACATTCTTGATAATAATTCCGTGTTTAGTAAAGTCCTCCGTTAGCAGCATGTCACACAGCAGGTGAGCACCGACAGCCTCAGCGTGCCCTATCAAATCAGTCCAGCTGTGACCTCACCGAACCCCGCAGGTGCGTCCGACGTCACGCTCTTAACAACACAGAGCTCTGTAGAACCAGAACCCATGACCCAGTCCTGAGCTCCAGAACCGGAGAACCTTACAGTTCTGTACAGTCCCAGTTCTATTTAAGGCATAATAAACACCGCCTTGTTCACATGATGATGTGGAACCAGACTGGCGCTCATGAGATCTCTGAGTGCAGGGACACCGAGAGGCTGAGCACCGAAACACACACACACACACACACACACACACACACACACACACACACACAGTTTCACATTGATCCTGATTAAGCAGATTAACCTGTGACGAAGTCTTAGTCACATTTTCACAAAAACAAAAGTAAAGAACAAAAATCAAGATAAAATCTGATTTAAAAATAAAAAATTCACTGACATGAAACGTTTAATACTGATCAGAACCACAACCGCGTCACGTAACAGCTGTGATTTCTGTGCGTGTTTGTTTGAGTTTACACTCTGTTCTTCCCATTAAAGCACACGCATTACGTTTATATCTTATTTATCTCATTTATATCTCATTTATGTTTCGTTTATATCTTGTTTATTTCATTTACATCTCACTGATATCTCATTTATATCTTACGCATATCACATTTATATCTCGTTCATATCTAATGGATATCTCATTGATATCTCGTTTATGTCTCATTTATATCTCACTTCCTCACAGATAATATAAAGTCAATCACAGCTTTTGAGCGACAGAACGTTCCGCCTTTTTACGCCAAACAGCTCGACTCGATGGCTTACCCACAATCCCACAGCACAGTGTTATCCCCATTGAGGACTTCAACTCTAAGTGAGGATGCGTGTGCAGAGCTAATGATCGGAGCGGAGGTCACTGATTGGTCAGTAGTGAGAATCTCACATCCTTTATTTCATAAATGATTTATTGTCACGTTTCATCGTCTTATTTTAAAATTTTACAGTAACGCTTTTCTCATCGGGCTTGTACACCCCGAGGCGAGAGGCCCATCAGAGCCGGTGCTTATCCCCGGTTTCTGTAGCGTGACGTGACTCGGATGGATGTCCATCACTTGGACCATGCTAGTGGGACGCTGGTCCATCACAGGTTACCTTCCCAGTATTTTTACTGGTACCCATTTATACTGCTGGGTGAACAGAGGCACACTTGTGGTTAAGACCTTACCCAGGTGGTCTGAGCACGGTGGGGTCTCACAGAGATTTGAACCCACAACCTTCAGATCATGAGCCCAGCACTCTAACCGCTTCGCCACTGGTCCCCTTTTCGTTGACAATTTGTCGTTTTACGTTTTTTACTCTGTAATATCCGCTAAAATCAGCCCGCCGTCAGCGCGACTGTTTACACGGAGTAGAACATCGTGTTCTCCTGGAGATCTTTATAAAGAACACGGTGAGAGATTCAGTCAGAGAAATGTGTGTGTGTGTGTGTGTGTGCGCGCGTGCATGTGTGTGTACTATATTCTCATGGCGACATGGTGGTGTAGTGGTTAGCATGTCTATCTCACAGAAAGAAGGTCCTGGGTTCAAGTTCTGGGCTCAGCGAGGGCATTTCTATGTGGAGTTTATTCTCCTCGTGCTGGGTGGGTTTCTTCTAGTTACCCCAGTTTCCTCCCTGAGAGTGTAAATGGTTGTGTGCGTGTGTGTATAGGAATGGTGAGTTGTTCGGGCTGTACCCTGCCTTTGTGTAAAGTTGGCTGATATAGGCTCCAGCCTCCCCGTGATTATAGTACGATTAATCGGATCAGGAAACAAATACCGTCTTATAGAATTTTACAAATGTTTGCTGTATTTTCACGAAAGATTAAATTATTGCAACTCTTGACTTCCTTTGGGTCACCGCCATCAAATGAGACTTGCCTTGTGATTCATATTTCACACACACACACTCACACACTCAACATCTTTCATTACATCATTATTTTTAATTACTAATCGTCCTCGTCACTAGGTGTCTATCTGGCACCCGTCCTGACAAGCTCTGCCCATTTTCACAGGTACAGGTACGCTGATGTGAGGCCACTGTCTGGTGTTAAAGTGCTGTTCGCTCCATGTAGTTAATATCATGATGAGCCAGTCCTGATTCTCATCATCATGGTTTTGCAGATCTACAGTTTTCTAGTGATCAGGAACATCGATGATTTATAGATCCTTCAAACAGAAACATCAAAAGGTCACTGAGTCTCACCTCGGAGTAAAAAAGCATCAGGTTTTACATAAACTGTGATCTGACTTTCACTGACAAACATCATCATCATCTATCTTCGTTCTCAAAATCAACATCATAATCAGTGATCTTCATCATCTTCATCATCATCCATCTTCAGCATTTTCGTTACCATCCATCCTCATCACCATCCATCTTCATTATCGTCCATCTTCATCATCATCATCATCATCCATCCTCATCATCATTGATCTTCATCGTCACCCATCTGTCATCATCATCCATCTTCAGCATTATCGTTACCATCCATCCTCATCACCATCCATCTTCATTATCGTCCATCTTCATCATCATCCATCCTCTTCATCATTGATCTTCATCATCGTCACCCATCTGTCATCACCATCCATCTTCATCACCATCCTTACCACCATCATCTTCATTTTCAACAACACAACCACCACCACCATCCATCTTCCTTATCATCATCATCATCATCATTCATCTTCGTTATCATCATCCATCTTCATCCGTCTTCAACAAACAAAAACTAAACAAGACATCTACACAGAGACGATGATGAAATTCTACCAAGCAACTCGCTTTAGATCACCAACAATAAATATCTCAGCACCGGCGTCAGCTCATCCATGTGTGTGTGTGTGTGTGTGTGTGTGTGTGTGTGTGTGTGTGTGTGAGAGAGAGAGGGAGAGAGGGAGGCAGGGTAACGTGAGGTCAGTGTGTAGAGCGTGTCGTCCTGCTGTTTCGTGGAAAGCGGTGGACTTTGACGTGTTTGGACAGGTGATCACTGCGGGCGAATTTCTTCTCACAGATGTGACACTGATACGGTTTCACTCCGGAGTGTGAGCGTCTGTGACGGGACAACTCATCTGACCTCGAGAACCTGTCAGGACAACACACACACACACACACACACACACACACATGCGCAGTTTATTAATTAATGATTGGCAGTTTCATTAGGCTGATTAATTGTTAATATTTGAATTCCGTTATTTTTAATTGACTGTTTTGTGTCTGTTTTGGAAACATCTTAATGTTCTGTAATCTTTGTGAATTCTACATCATTCACTCCGAGGTCATGACCTCTAACTCACTACATACCGTTTCACTACACATCATGACTCGGTCAGGGTGCCTGAGACAGCAGAAGGATGTGAGGGCGTGGCCATATTTGCATATTTAGGTGGATTTTAAGAAATTCTAATAAGCGTAACGGTGCAGCGATTTTCCTCAAATGTTTCGTAATTTAATAATTAGCATAATCATTTTTTTCGAGAAAAAACTGACACACCTACTTTCTGAATGAGATGACACGCCCAGTTGTGTGTGTGTGTGTGTGTGTGTGTGTGTGCTTTTTCTTTTTTTAAATTAATTATTAAAGGCCACCGTAAAGCTGTAGACAAACGAGGATTTACCACAAACATAGGATTGGCGTATGTGTATGTATACGAGAGAGACTCCGTGCTGCTCAGCTAATAAACCCATACTGAGCTCTGTTCCAGCACATTCCATAACAACAGCTGTAATCCACGCACACACACACACACACACACACACACACACTCACTCACTAATTATACAGTATAATAATGGGTTATGTAAATAAAATGGATCGCTATGTGTTTGCTTTGTAAACTGAATTAGAAATGAGAGTGTGTGTGTGTGTGTGTGTATATGAGTGTGTGTGTGTGTACGTTTGCGTGTGTGTTTGAGAATGTGGGTGTATATGTGTGTGTGTATGTGTGTGTGCATTCGTGTGTGTGTGTGTGTGTGTGTGTGCATGTTTGTGTGTGTGTGAGCATGTGGGTGTATATGTGTGCGTATGTGTGCGTGTGTGTGCGTGTATGTGTGCGTGTGTGTGTATTCGTGTGTGTGCATGTTTGTGTGTTTGTGAGCATGTGTGTGTATATGTGCGTGTGTGTATGTGTGCGTGGGTGTGTCTGTGTGTTTGTGTATATCTGTGTGTATTTGTTCGTGAGTATTCATGTATGTGT
>JAQNCB010000003.1:28652431-28664134 GCA_030068295.1 Euristhmus nudiceps | reverse complement strand
GGGGGGGGGGGGCGCGGGTCAATCCTACTTCGAGGAAATTCGGTATTGGTGTTTGGTCTCGACCCCCCATTAACCGCCAAAAGTGAGGGATCCCCGTATTTAAATATACAACAAAATGAATTTCTTGTTTACCACAGCAGGGTTACTACACTGAAATTCAGAGAAGACTCACCAGACGGGGCCTGGTCCTGCTCCAGAGGTGATGGCTGGTCCACATCCATGGGGGAGTCATCTCGTTGTGCTGCTGGTGGCTCTGCTGCAGAGTGCATCTCCGACTAGACCAGACCAGAACAAAACGAAACCCCCCCCAAAAACGGGGGGTGGGGTGGGGGGTGGGGATGAGATTCCACACAATAACCTGCAAATGGGACATTTTATACAGGAACAAGGATGGATTTTTTTTAAAACAACATTTTATATATATATATATATATATATAGCCTCAAAGACAGCACCATGCATTAAAGGGAAACAATCAAGAGACAGGCTTGGGTAGGGGCCAAAAGCACTCAGCCATAACAGCCAATCAAACTCAACATACAAGAATGGAAAGCTTAAAGCGCATTCAAAATCCAACAAAAGCCATACCGTGTACACAAACATCAGGCTGTCAGATGTGACTGCGTGTATAATGCAGTGGGTGTTTAATTAAATGCGTGGGGCAGAGTGCAGAGTTGTGTGGTGGAATAAGTGCAGTTAACCAATCAGAAGCAGAACGTCAAGACAATGAAACATGTGGTGGGGAAATGTCAGTCTTTGGGTACAGACCATACAGAATACTTGTAGGTGTATAGAAGTGGATCTCAAAGTGGGGTCCGTGAAGCACAGCCAGGAAGTCGATAATTTTTTGTATACATTTTTTTTACAGTAATAAAAATTACAACCCATCATTGTCAGTTATTTAATATATTTTATATATAATCTCAATAACTAATAAACAAGGCAGGCTGGAAATGAAATCTTGAATATAAAGATAATTTTAATAATCATGTGACCTGTAAGTGGAACCATCAGAAATAAAACGCTGTGGTATAGAATATGATTGTGGATCGTGTGGCAAAATGGAAGTCTATACAGAAGGTTGCAAAAGTATTCACACCACACAGAGAAAACGATGCTAAATCACGATTGCACCTCAAAAATTTCAAAATAATTATTAAATATTTCATGAACAACATTCATACTTTTAATATACAAGTAAACACCTCTTAAATAAACATGTTTACTTATATATATATATATATAAAAAGTCCCTATGAAGGCCTTCTAAACCCTCCTGTTAAATTGAAAATATGTACATTTTCATCATGTGGTTTTTTAGTTACATTTTTAAGCTGCAATCTGCTAAATTGCGTTCGATAGTTTGTTAACCTGTTTGGAAAGGCTGCCATTTGAAGCGTTTCACTTTGCCGAGTGCACTGAATCACAAAACTAGGCCATGGACGCGTCAGTTCATACAAGGCAAAGTAAAGGCAAAAATAACAGTACACAGATATTAAACTAACAAATCAGATAAGAACTAGTGAACTAAATAAAATAAAGCACGGCACTAGGCAAATAATACCAAGTAAAAAATTAGACTCGATTAGGATAAGCATTTGCTTGTATTCAAAGAATGGTTCATATACTTCAGTGCTTTCTAATGGAAACCACCTCAGTGTTTACTGTTTCTTCCATATTTGGTCACTTTTCGTGCCCCATCTGAGAATTTATTACTTTTTTTTTTATTTTGTGTGGGGAAAAAAAAAAAAAAAAAGTTTTTGCATTATAGCAGGTTTTGATAGGTATGGATAAATTACACATGCATGTGTTTAATCCCACTTAAAGCATTCACATTTAGCGCACTGTTAAACGATGCTAATTTTCAGATCAAATTGTACAATTGTTAAATGTTTTTCCATTGTGGTACGAATACTTTTGCATCCATCTGTAGTTGGCTGAACCGAAGCTAGGTGATAACTTTACAGAGCACTGTCAAGATTTGCTAAAATACTTTTTCTACCTCATCACAGATATTTTGCTCAAATTTTTTCACATCATCAGCTCAATGATTATTCCACCTGCCCATGAAGATGTTGCGTAATGTGGTGAGTAGTGCAAGTAGCAGTGTGCCTGCTGTAAATTGCAGCCCATGCTAACCGTGGCAGAGCTGGCTGAGCCGGCAGGCGGGTTGTTGCTTGCAGCAGTGCTGGGGACATGACCAGGCGCCACAGACGATCCAGAAGCAGCAGCGGATGAAGAGGAGGATGCAGAGGGTGGGGCAGCCTGCTGGAGGCGGCGTGCCCGCTGCCCCTCTCTCACCATCTGAATAATGGCATCTGCTTCAGCCTCCAGTTGGCGGACGGCAGCCTGAATACTGCTGGTAGAGCTCAGACTACTGGAGCCTGCAACCGCAGAGAGAACAGGACACACACGTGAAGCAATATTAGAGTCAGAACCTGAACATTTGTTACTACAAATCCGAACCAGACCTGAGAGGGAAAGTCCTGAAATATGGCATTGCAACCACTCGACACCCCATTTTTTTTTTATTTATTTATTTATTTTTTTAAATCCCACTCACTCAGTCTTCCAGTCTGCTTGGCCTTCTTGTTGGCGCGGCGTGTGTCCTCCCTCAACTGGATGATAACCTGCAGCACTCGCAGGAAGAATTTCTGCGTGGAGGTCTTTGAGGTAAGTGAGCTCATGCAGGGCAGCTGGAGCTCCCGGCCACCCAACGTACGCTTCTGAGCGGCCACAATCACCACACTCTCTGATCCGTCGAACCTGTGAGCAGTCCATCAAGTAAATAGTCAGGGTAGTCGAAAGCAAGTTCTGGCTCGATTAATGACATTTTTGTGTTCCCTTGAAGAGCCCTTAAAAATCGAGAACTGTGCTTTTGGTCAAACAACCTTCCTCAGGACAACAAAACAGGTTTGGTCCTGATCATGCGACAGGGGCATACAGCAACTTCTGTGAGTCAGTAACGTCACATGATGTTGCACTGCCAACATCACGATTTGTGCTACAGAACAGTCCCAAGCTTTATCACACCTTATATTGTATTAACTATTTTAAGGTTTCACATGTATACAGTGGCACCTCAAGATACGAAAGCATCAGTCCACAAAAATTTCATTTTACGAAACGATATGCAAAGGTTTTTGCGCTTCATTTTATGAAAAATTACTCCGCATACGAAAGAAACAGAACACCACCTCGCAGAAAATTTTAACCTTTGTGCCATAAACGTGCCCCGGCTGCCCTATTGGTCAGAAACTTTCCCATCATGCTCAGCACCATAATCCTGCTCTCTTATTGGTCAGAATCTTTGCCCATCATGCTCAGTACCATGATCCTGCTCTCCTATTTTTCAGGATCTTTGCCCATCATACTCAGTACCATGATCCTGCTCTCCTATTGGCTGAATCTTTCTCATCAAGCATCAGTCGCGCGTTTGTTGGTATCGCGCCAGTAAAGTACAGGTATTTTGTTTCGGCATTCGCTATTGTTCAGTTTTAGTGTTGTTTTATTGAACCATTAGTATTTCTATAGCCATGGGTCCCAAGAATGTTGCTAATGTTCAAGGAAAGAAGAGGATGCTACTTTCGCTTTCGGACATCACCTCACTCAAAAGGTAAGGTTACACATTTTCCTATTTTTTTATTTATTTATTTTTTTTTGCATTATGCTCCATTATCTACTTCATTTACAGGTATTAACGGTTACGTATATTGAATGATTCAAATGTATTTGGCTCTTATTTCATTCTGGTTTTACCTTTATTATAATATATAACGTGCTGCTTTTGTAGCGCTTGGAACGAATTAGGAGATTTACATGTAAAACGCGATTCATTATACGAAGGAAAAAAAAAAAAAAAAAAAAAAAAAAAAAAAAAATCAAGATACGAAAGCCACTGCGAAACGGATTTATGTCGTATCTCAAGGTACCACTGTATATCTGAGACAATTTTATTATATTATATACACATCAATACCTCTTAATGCGGGATACATAAAATACTGTACTCTCCTCTCACCTGCTGGTCATCTTGCCCTTGAGTCGGGCACTGATAGATGGATCTTCATGAGCCGCCTCTGGAGACTGTGCATCAGCCCGTGCTCTCTTCTGCTGCTCTAGATTATACTCCCGTAATTCCGCCAGTAAAGTGCCTAAACATGAGCTGTGTAAGTAGTGACATCCAATTTAAGATTCCAAAAGGATTAAAGAGTAAAGCTGAGCTAACCAATTTGTTTGCAGAGCGTGTAGCCGAGGTGGCGGGCTCCGGTGAGCAGGAGTCTGAGCACAGTGTCCCGGGTCTGGCTGTCTCCCCTCGAGAGCTGCAGGAGGATGTTGGCTGCATCTTCCAAGCCCTCCTCTGAACACGAGTGGGAGGTCAGAACCTGGTGTAAAACACACACACACGCACACACACACACACAGCAGGGGGTGCTTAATAAAACCGATGTTGCTGAGCCAGAGGAGTATAGTAAGCTGAACGTGCAAGTGTGTGCATGCAAAAATGTCCCACACCTCAACAGAGAGTTGCAATTGTTTCTCTGTCAATCCAGTGGAGGCCAACTTGGTGTCGGTGTCGGCGCTTGCTTTTTGTTTGCCTGCATCGAGAACAGTTTTATTCATCTCCCCTATCAGACCACAACCTTAACGACATCGCCTCAGAGCCAACATGCAGTCTCGCTTCCAGTAAATATATTGAACATAATTAAATTATTTCTTGTAACTACGACCCTATAAAGGAAATCATGGCATAGTACAAAAATAACTCGCGTTACACACATGATCGTAATCATGATTTTTAGCAAAACAAACAGCCTGTACCAGTGGCGGCGCCTGTAGCTGCAGTAGCTGTGGTTGTTGCGGTAGTAGTGGTGCAGACCGGTTGAGATGTAGGCACCGTTCCTGCTGCAGCACCCTGACTAGGCGTCGTACCCACTGACCCGGCAGTAGCCTGAGCCGCGGGAGCCGTGGGGACAGTTGAGGGCGCCTGAGGCACGGGGTGGCCGGCTGGCACTTCGGTGGCCTTGTTGTCAGGCAGAGCGATGGAGATGAGAGAGAGCAGCCGGAGGAGTTTCTCAGTGAGCAGAGAGCTGCGGCGGATTACGGGGTGAGACAACATGTTCATCAGTTGGCCCAGCGGAGACGCCTCCAAGCTCAGCTGAGCGCCTTCGGCCTCGCCGGACGCCCCCAGAGGCACAGTCTTCATGGAAGCCTTGCCTTTACGACTCACGTTCATGTTGTCCAGCTTCACTAGTAGGTCCCAAAAGTCGGTGGAGATGCCCAAGGACTGGAGGGTGCCTGTACAGGAGCTGAGGGAGTTATGGGTGGAGGATGGGGTGTTGGGGGTAGCAGAGATATTTGCCTGGTTTCCGGCACCTGATCTGCAGCCTCCTCCGGCTATGGAGGCAGAACTACTACACAGGCGAGAGTCCATCTCAGAGGAGGAAGAGGACGACTGGGGGTCCTTGCAGCGTTGCTGTGTGAAGTGGCTCGGGAACACCTGTGCAGGCAAAAAACAAGATTAATATTTTAGGAAACCAAGAGTACAAGAGTTTAAAATAGATAAATTGAACTGTATTTCAATCCGGAATAAAACGATTTCTATATTAAACTACAGGGATCCCTCACATTTCACGGTTAATGGGGACCGAGACCCGACTCGAACACCGAATTTCCGAAGTAGGATCGGCCCCCCTGACTGACATACGTACATGTGCATATAATATCAATAAATACATATTCAACGCTATAAATGCTTACAATAAGAATTAAACATTCAAAAACAATGCACAAGATGTTAAAATATAAACAAAATATAAATAATATAAAATACATACATTCGTTGAGTTCCGCCTTTTCTGTCACATGAATGCTGGGAAATTCGTTTCGCCCAATCAGCTTGCAAGATTTCAGAGCAAGTCCCAAACCGGAGTCGGTAGTGGTCTTGCGGACTTTCCCTTAACTTTTTACTTATTTAATGGTAAAAAGGTTAAGGGAAAGGCCGCAAGTTCACTACCGACTCCGGTTTGGGACTCGGATGTGAAATCTCACAACTTGATTGGTCGAGACGAATTTCCCAGTATCCGTGGAAGAGGAGGAGGCTGGGATCCGAATCAGGGTCAGGAGCAACCCCTCACGGCACTTTCCTGAACTTTTCCCCTATTTTCCCTTATTTTTCGGTGAATATTTAGAAAAAATCTGCGATGCACTGAAGCCGCAGAAACTGAAGCGCGATATAGAGAGGGATGACTATTGGTGAAAAAAAAATTCTAATGACTACAATATTTCTTTGTTTCCCCTATAATACATTAACAGAGGATGGAAAAAAAACAACATAAGTGCTATTTAATTACATATAATTACGTACAAGTATCATTTCGGCAGTACTCTGGGTTCGTTACACCCTCAGCATCAGGAACTGAAAATCCAAGCCCTGCTCACTCACCTTGGCCAGTTGAATAAGGGTATCCAGTACATGTCGACAGACCACAGGAGCAGCTTGTGGGTGAATATGCACTGTAGAACCTCCTCCTCCTCCTGTGCAGCTGACTCCTGTTCCAGTTCCTGAAACTCCCCCGCCCAGGCCCGCTGAGCCCACAGCTCCTCCTGCCGAATGTCTGTCTGCATGTTTCCGGCCCGAGGCCCGCTGGATCTGAAAGATGTTGGTCCTGCAGCCCAGCGCCGCGTCCATGGACACCGAGAGCCAGGAGAGCTGGCTCGAGCTGCGGGATTCAACCCGGTTCAGCAGCTCCAGGGATGAAGCCGAGGATGAGGGCACCGAGGCTGAGGAAGAGCCCTTGCTGGCACCAGATGACCCCTGACCTTGTGCACGTTTGCCTCTAGCCTCGTCAAGACGGGCCGTCTCCAGACAGAGCTCGCTCTCGCTGCTGCGCTGAAGGATGGATAGCAGGCTGCGGATCACCCAGCCACGGGTCTGCGAGTGGTAGCACAGGTTCCTGAGCACACGGTGCAGTCTACTCGTATTCAGCTTGGGTTCGTCCACAAACAGAAGCACCAGGAGGCATGACAGGGCTTCGTGGTCCAAGAGAAGACGTCCTCGAAGTCGCAACAGGGAATCCACGTTGGAGCTCGATGGGCTGCAATTAAAGTTCACACATTAGTAAACAGACAAAACAAAATGATAACCATCGTCTTCATCTACTCCGATCCTACACACTGACCGGTTGTGGTTAGAGCTTCCACCCATCTGGAAGGTTCCGCCTCTCTGCACAGCCAGACGGGTGTACTGGACGCCACGGTTCCCGCCAAGACGACTAGTGAAGGCGGGGGAGCGCAGAATGGCAGAGAGGGCAGAGGAGGAACTGTGGCCGAATAAGCGTTCGTGCATCAGCTGCCTCTGACGAGCTTCCTGCTCCCGACGTAGCGCCGCAGCCTCGGCCGCGATGTCCGGGGGCATGACGGCCAGCACACTGTCCTCCATGTCCTCCAGAACAGAGCGACGCAGCTCTGACGGCAACGTCTGGATGAAAGTGACTGGGTCAAGGGGTTGGTCTCCCTGAGGGGGCTGCTGGGATTGATCACGTCGCTGCTGCTCCGCCCTCTGCTGAGCTAAAACCTGATTACACAAACAAAAAATAAATAAATAAATAAATAAAATGTATATTACACCTTTGGATAAAAAAAAAAAAAAAAAAAAAAAAAAAAAACAGATGTGGACACATTATTCAATCAAAGGTATTTGTAAACGAGGCTTGTCCATCCTTCTATTTTTTTTATTTTTGCTTTTTTTAAGCAGGACAGAGTGTCATTCAACATCAAACTTGCTCAGAGTATCTCACCTCCTCCTGAATAGCAAGTGGCAGCGCAGCCAGAAATTCGCGGCTGACTTCGGTCACCCCATGGCTTCCTCCAAGCACAGTGTTTGCTGAGGAGGACATGGAAGAGGATACGGAGGGGCGAGATGGGGGTCTGATCCCCAGCTGGTTCTGCAGCACCTCTCGACGGATGTCCTCCGGCAAAGCAGCCAAGAAAGAGGGATCCACACCTTCAGGTAGACTGATACCTGTGCACACAAATCATCATGGTGGTGTTCGATCTGACACCACGTTCCAACACATGGTTCTTGATCCAACTTCAAGGTCCCATAATTTTTCTGTTGCCATCATGCAGCACTTCCAAACCATTTTTCAAGTGTTTAAAACACACACCTGCAAGAGGATCATCCTCCACATTGCTGGTGGACGGGAGGGGCTCTTCCTGGATGGCCTGGGACTGGCTGTCTGCGCTGTCACTCCGAGGCATGGTCTCACCAGGAGAAGACACTGAAGTTGAGCTAGGATGATCGAGAAAATTTAAAATTTCCCCCAATCCATCAATCGAATGCAGCCTGTAAACATACCGTATTTTCCGGACTATAAGTCACAGTTTTTTCATAGTTTGGCCAGGGATGCGACTTGTACTCCAGTGCGACTTATATGTTAAATTATTAACACATTATTATATAATTTTTTTTATTTTTTTATACATGTTGAAAATTGTATAAGCCAGGCAACCGCAGTTCAGATGTTGATTATTTTTAACACCTGGCAACCCAGGAAGCGTTTAGTGCCTGTTGAAAAGGATCACTCAGATTTTGAATGATCCGGAAAGACAGTTCATTTATTGTGAATGTATTAAGTGGCAATATTAAACACACAGAATATTAAAAATTGTAGTGAGAGCAGATCACAGAGAACTTTCTCTACATCGGCATCTGAGACAGGTAAATAAGAGGCTAAATGCTAATGCTAACTAAATGACTCCTCACACAAGATATAAAGCATATCATAAACTGTAGAGTATAAATTGAAATGAAGAGTCTGTTTGAACATGTTTGAGCTGACAGTCTACTGTTTTAGTGGAACTATATGTCCCTGTGTGTAACTGTGTGAGCCTTTTTCCTCCCTCTCTGTGTTAGGCGCAGAGATGCACTGCGAGTGTCTCACACACCAACATTTTCGTTCTGTCTCGTCTCATGTTTTAGTCGCCAAAGATCCATTTTTAGTGCGTCATAGTCACATTGTCATCATCCAAAAAAAAGGTGCGTTAACAAAATCATTTAAACAACACTGCCCCCAAAATGCGACCTATACTCCAGTGTGACTTAGATTATGCCATTTTTGGATGATTCGACCTACACTCCGGACCGACGTATAGTCCGGAAAATACGGTAGTATAAATACATGCAGGTTACACACCCGGTGTCTGCATCTGTCTGACGGTCAGTGAGTCCACTTTCACCGCTTCCTGACAGTTCTTGAGACATGTGATTGGGCTGTGCCGCATTGGGGGCGGGCTCCTCTTGTGTTGCAGAGGCAGGGCTGCTCGTATCCATCGGCGAACCCTCTAGCTGGGATACCACTGGCACCGGCTCAGAACTCCCTGGTATATCAGGGCTCAGTGAGGCTGAGAACCAAGAACATCACGTGTTACGTAACAGGAAAGAAAGATTACTTTTATCTTTTCAAAATATGACGGAAAAAAAGACAAGTGAGATCTTATAGAATTATTTTTAAAAAAATAAATTAATTAATTAAAAAAAAAAAAGTTGTATTTATTTACCTTCTCTAACTGTGTCCAAGACTGCTCCTCCTCCCCTCTCCCCCCCAATGGAGGCAGGTGACATTTCCATCTGAGAGGATTCCACTTCACAGTTTGGCCTTTCAGGAGCCGTGAGCTGAGGTACAGCGCCTGCCAGAGCCCCAAGAGAATCAGCGTGCGGGTCAGCCAGCAGGAGTTCTGCGATCGGCTGATGCACCTGCTGACTGATGGCTGTCTCTAAGGAAACCAAAGCCTGTTCGTGAGGAGCGGTGGGGGTGACGTCTCCTGAAGGTGGTGCTGTCAGGAACCCCTCTGAGGAACGAGCTGGATCCAGGCAAGTGGCCATCCCACCTTGGGCTCGTTCTCCTTCTGCTATTCATGACAAAGGCTGTATCAGTGCTTTACATTCAGCTGCACATTTTAACCGAGCCGGGTGCATCGTGCAGTGTTTAGCGTAGCTTGAGGGCTGCAATGAGGAAGGCAGTAAGTTGTATAGTTATCTCCTTCAAGGGCTGCACTATCCTGATCCCCAACAACACAACTTACTACCTCACCCCAGCACAGTCTGAAAGACCTGCTAGAACATCTCACACAAAATGGAAGCACACAACATCAAGCCATCCAAAATAAATAAATAAGTTTTAGCCTTTGATCTCGGATGGGAGGTGTGATGACAGTTCGTTTGGGTGACATGAGACTGCCGTGGGAAAGACAGTAGGCTGTATAGTTATCTCCCAGATCTGGTGTGATCCTAAAACTATACAAACTACTACCTCATCCCACAGCCATCACAAAGACTCGCGCTGCACCCGGTCCAACACGAACACTGGTTTCTTCTTTACCGAGAAGAAGGTTGGAATCCAGGCTAAAGATTTCTAAATAAGTACATAACACTGTGCATTTAATCCATTCTCCTGAGCACAAAGAGTAAACACGGTAAACCTGATTTCATAGCACGAGTGTAAGAGTAATTAGAATACCTGCTGTGTTTTCTCCTGTTCCGTTTACAGTTCCTACAGTAGTACCCTGGAACGAACACACACACACACACACACACACACACACACAGTCAAGGTCTGGCTGAAACCCATCATGCCACTCATTAAATATTGATCTACTTGAGCGTGAATCACATCCTGTCTGTGCCAGTAATAACAGGTCAGGGTGGAAGACACGCCCCCCCCTTCCCTTTCCCCCCTCGAACCTGCAGCGTTTGCTCCCTGTTCTCTTCTCCGCCTGAGGTGCTCCTCTCGTTTTGCTTGGCCTCTTCTTCCTCTGCCAGCTGCCGCCTCCTTTTCTCCCTGCGCTCCTCCAGCTCCTCATCGCGCAGGCTCTCTAGGTGTTGCAGGATGGGGACCTTCACCACTGACGCAGGAAAAATGGATTAGGTTCAGTTATTAGATAAATTTATTCATGTGAGCCAAGCATGAAATTTAATTCTGTACTGCACCGTGAATATAGAAGGAATGACGAATTGGGAAAATCAATTAATTAATACATTAAGAAGTGATGTTTTACCTACATTAGTCACTAAAATAAACATGTCTGTTCACAGAACAATAAACCTGTCGGGATGTACAGGGTTGTGGTGGCTTAGTGCTGAAGGCTCTGGGTTACAGCCCTAATACCACCAAGCTGCCATTTTTGGGATTCAGAGCAAAGGTTTTAACTCTCAACCAATACACACTTGTCATCCCCACCTTGTTCTATTTTTTTTTTATTTTATACCTGACATGAATTTGTATTACTTTAAAAATAGGCCGCAGTAGCCCAAAGCTCCTGCCGCCCAGGAACCTGTATTTTAATGTTGATCGATATCTTCCTTAAACCAAAACTGATGTGTTTAAAAAAAATTAAGTCCAGCTGACTCATTAATTATGATTTTGGTGTGCACCAATCCCAAGACAAACCCACATTATCAAAATCCCAGTAGGCATTCCCAAGTTATTGCCCGGAAACCAAAAGGACGCCACCCATTCCAATAGCTCCCGCCCCACTATGTGTTGCCAACACAAATGTGTGGGATGGGCAATTCAAATTTCAATAAATATAAACACACACGTATATATACACACGTGTATATATATATATATATATATATACACATACATACACACACACACACACACACACACACACACACACACACACACACACACACAC
>JAQNCB010000003.1:28492238-28502376 GCA_030068295.1 Euristhmus nudiceps | reverse complement strand
GGCATGATTAGGGTTGGAGCGAACATATTCAGGAAGGTAGCTCTCCAGGAGCAGGATTGAGCACCCCTGATCTAAAGTCTGCCTCACAGAAACATGGTCCTGGGTTCAAGACCTGGGCTTGGGGGTGTTTGCATATGAAGCTTGCATGTTCTCTGGATTCTTTGTTTTTTTTCCCCACAGTAAAAAGCTTGCACATTAGGCTAATTAGCTGTTGCATATTTTCCATAGGTGTTTTTGGTTGTGTGTGTTGGCTCTGCGATGATCTCGTGAGCACCCTGCCTTAGTCCACTGTTGGCTCAGATAGGTTCCAACCTCCCCATGTCTTGGTTGGAAGATTGGCAGGGATGAGAAAGTGGTAATCAGCACTATCAAGGAGCATGTTGCAGGATTTGTCAAACGAGCTAAAAAGCAAAAATTTTTTTTTTTTTAATTATAATTTTTTATTTAGCTCTGCTACTGTAGAGCGGAGCGTTTAGCAGTCCGTTGTGGTGAAGAGGGAGCTGAGCCACAATGCAAAGCTCTCAATTTGTGTGTTATACAATATGTTCCAACCCTCATATATGGTTACGAGCTTTGGGAAGTGACCGAAAGAACAAAATCGTGGATACAAACGGCTGAAATGAGCTTCCTTCGCTGGGTGGCAGGGCTCTCCCTCAGAGATAGGGTGAGAAGTTCAGCCATCCGGGAGGAGCTCGGAGTAGAACCGCTGCTTCTCCGTGTTGAGAGGAGCCAGTTAAGGTGGCTCGGGCATCTTATTAGAATGCCTCCCGAACGCCTCCCTGGTGTGGTGTTTCGGGCAAGTCCAACTGGTATGAGACCAAGGGGTCGACCTAGAACACGGTGGAGGACTATGTCTCTCGGCTGGTCTGGGAACACCTCGGTAGGAACACCTGAAGGAAGTGGCTGAAGAGAGGGACGTCTGGACCTCCCTGCTTAGGCTGCTGCCCCTGTGACCAGACCCCGGATAAAGTGGAAGATGATGATAAAAGAATTCTCATTATCATCATCATCACCTTCCACTTGGAACAAGAATCATTCTGACAGAACCCATGCCTTCGGCTGCCACCCAACTGACAGCGCACCCAACCCCTATAACTCCTCCCACAGGTGGTGGGTCCATAGGAGGGCGGGCCCGTGTATCCTTTTAGGTATGGGCTCAGCCGGGCTCCATGGGCAGAAGCCCGACCACCAGGTGCTCGCCTTTGAGACCATCCCCCAAGCCTGGCTCCAGGGGGTGACCCCAGTGACCTACATCTGGGCAAGGGAAACTGTCTTTTTTTCCTTTTTTATCCATAGGGGTTTTTCTGAACTGTTCTTAGTCTGGACCTTCACTTTGGACGACGCTACCAGGGGCATAATGCCCCCGACAACATAGCTCCTAGGATCATTAGGACATGCAAACCCCTCCACCACGATAAGGTAGCGATTCAAGGAGGGGCTAAAAAAAATCTGAAATAGAATTTTCTTCAGGAAGTTGTGAGGCATTCTGGAGATCGCATCACTGTTCTTTGATAATATTTATCACAATATAAGGCTTGTTCATTATTTCCAATCGTCATGTTTCGGCCCGATGCTGGAATTTTGTTGAGTCAAAATTGGGTTGATTCTTTCTGATTCTGGAACAACTGCAAAACCACACCCTTCTCTCCGGCCTTAGGTAAACCTAGGCAATCTTGCATTCTCTCTCCCTCCCTCCCTCTTTATATAATACAGCACACACACATTCATATATGCGTAAGGATAGGTGACGATGAAAATGGGGGGGTGGGTGACTAATTTAAATACCATAACTCTGTAATGATCCATGCTCCCCCATGCCCTTTACCCCCCTGGGTGCCTCTGTCTTTTATAAACAGCACCGTGAAACATTAATTAGTAGTGTAAAAATCAGTTCGAGACATAAAGCTATGCATGGCATGAATAAGAGCGTACAGTGACGAATGGACTGTTTGGCTCGCACATCACTGAATAGGTGTTTCGGTTCGGCTGACTGTGACCTGGTGCTATATTTATGTCTTTCATTTCAAAATGTATGAGACGGCTCTGTGCAACAATTCAAAACAGGGATCGAGGGCTTAGTAAATACTGTACGCAGATAGGGAAATTAGGAGGAGAAAATGAAGGATAAAGGAGAAAGGTGAGGACAGGGAGAGGAAAAAGATGGAAAGCGCGAAAGAAAATGAGGGATAGATAGCTTAGAGACGTGCATATTTCAATATTAATCAGCTCAGTAATATTTTAACAGGCACTAAAGATCCAATTCTCACTATATTGCCTGTGACTCCTGGCAATGATTATGCACCCGTGGAGGCCACAACTGTACTGGAGTAGTGTGTGTGTGTGTGTGTGTGTGTGTGTGTGTGTGTGTGTGTGTCTAATGAAGCAGACTGACTGACCCACAAAGTGAAAGTGACACACCATTTAACTCAGAAACGCACACACTCACAACAACAACACACTCACTCCGACTCTACATGTCTGTTGGGCCCCGAGCCAAAGATCTAAGAATCACTCCCGTCTCACCGCTCATTATTTGGGTCGAATTCTTCTTGGGCTTTTCTGTCCTCTCTCCCACCGCACAATCCCCTTTCCGCCTCCATTCCCCTGACACCGGTCACATCTGAAAGAGAGGAAGGAGGAGGGACGAGGGGGAAAAAAAGAGAGTCGTCAATATGTATTCGCCCCGCTCCCACCTCCGCCATTAAACTTTAAAAATGCAGATGTGCGATTAGACCTGACGGGGGGGGGGGGAATCGGACGAGTTGCACGGAATTCTCGACGGAGCCGCACAGAAACTCCATATTTAAACACCGTCAGTGGCAGCATGAAGACACGCTGCATGCAAATGTCCACACACCACAATTATCCCCGCACGATTACTTTCACACCACACCGCCCGCCATTACAACAGGCGAAAGATCATCTCACCTAATTACATTATTAGACGCATGCACAGATGACTTAATATTTCACCCTAAAACGGATTATAGAATATGCTTGTGTGTGTGTGTGTGTGCATGTGTGAGAGAGAGAGAGAGAGAAATGAGTGGGGGGGAAGCATACCCAGACAGATCCTGACTTTAATGAGAATCTCAGGAAGGTGTATTTATTCTGATGTGTAAAACACTGTACAGAATGCAGGATGCTGTGCAAGAGAGGACAACTGAAAAGTGTTGTGTGTGTGTTTGTGTATGTGAGCACAATGGCTTCAGTGTCCTACACTAATGAGGTTTAAAAGACCTCACACTCACAAACACACCTCAAAAATACCGACTGTTTCCTAATCTGCAACATGGATGTGTTAGTTTTGTCAAAAATCAACCTTCGGAAAGAAAGAAAGGGGAAAAAAATCATTCATTCAACCATTTTCTGAACCGCTTAATACTAATTAGGGTGGTAGGGAGGCTGGCGCCCATCTCAGCCGACTCTGAGCGAGGGCGTGGTACACCCTGGACAGCCCGCCAGGCCATCGCAGGGCAGAAACACTCACACAACTATTCAGACTCACACCTAAAAAATACCCACTGTTTCCTAATCTGCAACATGGATGTGTTAGTTTTTTATCAAAAATCAACCTTTGGAAAGAAAGAAAGGGAAAAATCATTCATTCATCCATTTTCTGAACCGCTTGATGCTAATTAGGGTCGCAGGGAGGCTGGTGCCCATCTCGGCCGACTCTGGGCAAGGGTGGGCTACACCCTGGACAGCTCGCCAGGCGATCACAGGGCCGACAGTCATACAACCATTCACACACACACATACACTCTAAAATACTCACTGTTTCCTAATCTGCAACATGGATGTGTTCATGTTGTCAAATATCAACCTTCGGAAAGAAAGGAAAAGTGTATAATTTAAATGGTTTTGTGTAACAGATAGATGTACACATATACAAGCTAGAGATGTAAAGCTATTAGCCAAACATAACAATTAAACAGCTGGTGGTGGCGGGGAGGGAGAGAGAGAGAGAGAGAGAGAGAGAGAGAGATGAGGTGAAGGAAAAAGGGATGGGAGTAAGGAGGGAGAGTGAGAGCAGATCGAAACATGACTAAAATCTCACAGGTGTTGGAGAGGTCGGCTCGCCTCAGTCCCTCAGACCTGTTAAGCTAATAGGCTAAACCATTACACACAACCCAAGTTTGACCTCTACTTTATTTATTTTTATTCCCTAAAGAAGTCATCTCGTTTTGTAGGAGCGACAAACAGAACTTTATCCGTTTATTTATTTATTTTACCACAGTTTTTACGTGTTCTGAGTGGAATAATGGCTAGCAACGGTGTCGATTTCCCCCCATTAGCTATCAAAGCTATCACGCTGTACTGAAAGCTAACGCGCCCGCGCGCGCGCGAGAAAGAGAGAGAGAACGCGAGGGGAGGAAATCAAAAGTGCACACAGGAGGTGAGCGCGCGCTCCCAGCTCTCTACGAGTCAACCGCTTCCGTCGGCTACAGCGTGCGCGTGCGCGCGCGCAATCCTTACCAATCGCTGCTGGGGATGCGCGTCAACGTCCAAGACTGGGAAATTCAGCTTCTGGTTTAGGATCATCATCACGAAAGAAGGAGAGGCAGGGAGAGGGCACGGAGATCTACACGCGGTAAGTGGTGTAAAACTTTTTTTTTTTAAATTCCGTGCACCCTCTCTGTTAAACAGTGTGGGGGTTTTTTTGAACGCGCGAAGTTGCGCGTGACGATGGAAGGGTGAGAGTTTCACGCGCGTCACTGGGAACAAGCAGGTAGAAGTGAGATTAAATAGATAAATAGACAGTTCACATTGATAATATAATATTTTATTCAAGATTAGAGAAAATAATTGCATTGATTTATTATTATTATTATTATTATTATTATTATTATTATTATTTATTTTTTCAGTAATAAATTTAATTGTGGTCATGTCTATATTGTTTATAAATGTCCAAGTGGCTGCAGACACCCAACAGTGCTAAAGTCTAATGTAATATTATACAGAATGAAATAATTGTATTATAGTAAATGATGTACATAATTAAGTGAACATGCACCTTTATAAAGGTGTACAGTGTTAGGAAATGTATATATTGCACGAGCTGTATTAAAATGTTTACACTGTAATAATAATAATGATAATAATAATAATAATAATAATAATAATAATAGGTATATATTATGCAATAAATCATATGCATACTAAAGAGAAATACAGTTTACTCTATGATGATATGATGGTATCTCCCCTTTATAATATTGGACTGTAATGTATAATGTGTTGAATAGAGTTTGATTTGATTGTTATTCATCCGTTTATTTGTTTACTTTTATTATTATTATTATTATTATTATTATTATTTATTTTTTTGCAGTTATGGATTTTTAAACCTTGCCCGTGAAGTGCCAGGATCTCTCTCCGAATTGAGGCGTTGTCATAATATTATAAGGCACCGAAGGAGTTTCCCCCCCAAACCAAAAGTCACTGAAAGAGATACGCAGAGACATTTTCTGGACGGGAGAATTCCAAAGCACTGAAATCCCTACATTTGAACGTGAGCTGTTGATATACGTAAGGAGAAAAAATCATCCTGTTTTTTTGCGAATGTATATATATATTATTTTGTGACGACGCAAGCTGAAATGCAGTCAATTTGACAGCTCTTTATGTGTGAGATATTGGCGAAGAGGCTCCTTTGTGAGTTCTGAGACAACATTCTTACTGACCGGTGATGAACCAGAGCCTTCATGGGACTTGCGTGTCCTAACAACTTCTTAACAAGTCAAGAAAATCTGTGGACTATAATATAACCACTACAGTAATTGTTGTGCAGTAAATTCACTAGCATATACGATCCAGCACTCACTGGTGTCATTGTACTTTTTTTTTTTTCTACCACTCCCTCATTTTTTCAACTGTCACTTTTCAGTCTCTCTCACTCTTCCTGTCCTTCCCATAATCCCTCAGCACCTTTCCCTCTCTGTATGCTCCACACTCGTCTCGGCCTGTTCACCTCATCCATAAATTCATCCATTATTCTTGTCCCCATTGCTCTTATCCTTCCTTAGACAACTTTGCTGCTGTTTTTTTTTATATATATTCAGAAAAAAGCCCATAATTCCCCCTTTTCATACTACCAGTGTGTGTTTTTGTGCCCTACACTAACCACACTGGCAGGCACCATTCCGCCCAAAGGAGAAGAGGACTTTCTTGCGCTGGCCGCCTCCCGGCTCAGCCGACGCAAGCGCGTCATAGGGGCGGCGGTGGGCGTGGCCATGGTGCTTATTCTCCTGGTCGCCATACCCTTGCTGGTCCACAGCACCAAAGGGGGTGGAGCTGGAAGTGCAGGAAGTCATTATGAAATGCTAGGTAGCTGTCGCATGGTCTGTGACCCTTACACCCCGTCTCATGGTCAGGAATTGACATCGGTCTCACCACGGCCTCCTGAGTTCACAAGCCGAAGAGGGAAGTCTGGATACCGTGGGCCTCCAGGACCCCCAGGTCCACAAGGACCCCCTGGAGAGCCAGGAAAGCCTGGCCCACAAGGACTCCCAGGACCTGGGCCAAATGGTTATGTTCCTTCCATACACTACACACCGAAGATCGCTTTCTATGCAGGCCTGAAGAAGCAGCATGAAGGCAGTGATGTGCTCAAGTTCGATGATGTGGTCACCAATGTGGGCAACTACTATGAACCCACTACTGGCAAGTTCACATCTCCTCTCCCCGGTATCTACTTCTTCACCTATCATGTTCTCATGAGAGGAGGAGATGGAACCAGCATGTGGGCGGATCTGAAGAAAAATGGACAGGTGAGATCATTGTTACTAAGCATTTATTTCAGAGGTGCGTAATAATTATGAATGTGGTTTTATTAAAACTATTAATGTTCCAGAACTGTTTACACAGTGTGACTTTCTGAAGCCTTTGACAGCCCAAGGCCTCCTGTCTTTACTGGAGGTAGTTTGGACATGATTACTTGTGGATTTCACCAGGAGCGTAACTGGAAGCATTGAATGAGGGACAAGTCTGTGAAAACTGTTTTGAGCAGAGTATTTCTATGGCTAGGCTTATTGTCTGTTGTACACAAAACGTGCGCACATTTTTTTTAGTCCATATGTCTTGTAGATATCACGCCATTGCTTTAATCTCACACTGTTTCTGGTGGATCACAATACAGACGATCCAGGGTACTTGCATTCTCAAACCTAGGATCTACCCCAAATCACTATGTACTTGTCCATACACTTGGTGCTGTCATGTTCCCAAAGTGAGAGGATTACTGAATATCCAATAATTCATACATGATCATACATGATCCATGAGCGCTGAAACAGATGTCTGTAAACAGCTTTATGATGCAGTGTAAACGGTGTTCTTTTGCATGAAACAACTCAAAATGAGAAACATCGTCTGGCATTTTTGAACAAATCTAATGGATTGATTTGCATGTGTCTAAAACCAAGGGCAGTGGTGGCCCTTTGGTAGGGTGCTGGATTACCGATCCCAAGTTTGGAGGTTCAAGCCCCACTGTCAACGGGTTGTCACTGCTGTCCTCCCCCTTGAGCAGCTAACTGGGTTACCAAAGGCCGGCCATGTCTCTCACTGTCTGTGGTGAGAGGGATGTAAAAGAACCATTGCTGACCTTCGTCAAGAGTAGCTGTATCGCCGTAAGCACGTTTTAGCCTTGCGACAGCCTGGCAAGCTGTCCAGGGTGTACTCTGCACCCATCCAGAGTTGGCTGAGATGGGCGCCACCCTATTTAGGATTAAACAGTTCAGAAATTTGGTGAATGAATGAGTTTTAATGACAGGTGCAGACTTATGTGGTTAAAATCTCATCAGGAAAGATGAACAAGGCATGAAGCCACCGAGTGTAAGAAAATCTTAACATCAGCTTAACAGAACATAAATAGGATTTTGAAGTATGTTGACCTTTATGTTTCGTCTTCATGTATACTTTTAATGTAAAAGTCAGTGTTTGTGCAGGGAGATAAATAGACCCAGTCGTTTGAAACTGGACTCTTTGGCTCTTGAGCTGCTTGTTGACAAGGCGTGCGAGTGCCATCCTGGAGATTGCGTGTTCGAATCCACGTTGACGCACGCAGCCATCCGTGGCCGGGAGTCCATGGGAGATAATTGGACAAGCTTTTAAGGGAGGGAGGGAGGGATGGTATATGCTCGCCTTACTGTCACTCAATGTGAGCATCAGCCAATCAAGGCTGTCCAAAAGGATGCATAGCTCTTTTCCGTCCCAGTGTGTTAGGCTGCCCCTAAAGATGTATGCACAGCGGTTTTAAAAGATGTGGGTGGCAGCGTCACATGTCCTTGCTTCCATACCTCCCTTGTTGGTCTTGGTCACATGATAGGGAGGGAATATTTGATAGGCGGAAATAGGCTATGAATAAATTAGTCTAGACTTAAAAGATTTTATTTTTCTTGTATGAATTTAGCGGCGCTGTGACAGAAGGGACGAAAATAGGTTTGGGTAAGGTGTACAAGTTATAACTCCCACACACACCGCCTATAACCTAACCCCCCCCCCCCCACACACACACACACACACACACAGCCTATAACCTGAAAGCTGCGTTGTGGTGTTCACATATAAAATATGAGTTGTACACCTGTCGAGTCAAATTGTATGACGTCCCTACAAAAGTCATAAGTGATATATTGCGTCAAGACAAAATATATCCTTGTATGATATTTCTTTCTCTGTTTACCCGGCTGGCATATGACCGTGACCTAACGCAAGCAATCCAAGGACTGTTGGAAGAAAACGATACGATTCTGAGCAAATCGGAATGAGAGGCGGCTGCAGGATTGCAGAGCTGTCTATGCTTTATTGGATGATTGGATGACTCAAGTATGGGTATCAAAAACACAGCTGTATGATTTGGTTAGGCAGCACAGGGAAAACGTTAGGACTTGACAGAAACTCAGAAGCCGAGCTGAGCTGAAATCATGCATAAAGTCCCTACAACATACAGAACGCAGGCGGAAAACATAGACCCCGTCATACATACACATAGGTATACGAGTGAACTGATTCCTGCCGTGTTGCACTTTGGGTACGTTTTCATTCGCCGCTTGATGGAGTGTAGGTGCGGCCTGTTCATGTGTGCTTCCACTCTGCTCATTGAGCCTCCTGGGACGAGACCTAGGCACCCTGTAGTTCTTTCACTTAAGAAGCACGGAGGTGCTGAGAATGAAGCTCGGCTGCACTGAATATGGAGGAAGATAGGAGGAGACGGTGACACACCCAGCAACCATCTATCAGAAGAGAGGCCATGAAAATGAGACGTAGCGATGAGATGCTCAAAACTCCACAGCAATGGTCTACGATGTCCATTTTTGCACAACTCCTGGGCAGGTGCCAGTGGATCACGATAATCTATATTATTAACGTCACCTATACTGTTTTTAATGTTATGGCTGATCACAATCTATTCACAGTGCATTGTAGCTTGCTGTGCATTGCAGACTACAAGCCAGTCAGGTGGTGTTAATGTTATGGCTGATCGGTGTATACGGTGTATATATTTTCATTTTATTATATCCACACCCACTGGACATAAGCAATCGTCATTTTCATAGTGACCCACAATGCACCTTGACTCGTATTGGTTACGGGTTGAACCAAACAGAGGCGATACAATTAGGAAAAAAATTGTGCTTTTCTTTTCCACAAAGTTACAAGGAAATGAAATTTTTCTCACTTGTGGAATTTAAATCATTTGTGTTAAAGGAGTGGCGTGGATGGCACGGATTACCCCAGGGGTGCATTGGAAGCGACGCTGATATGTGATGAATTATGGATTTATACGACAGGAACTGTGCGAGTGTGCATGTGCCAGATGTAAATGAAATTATTTTACCAAATGATCTATTATAGACAATATAATTTTATATTTATTTCTTATTTTTTTTCCAGATTTTCAGACCATGGTACTAAATTTCATATGTTCTGAGTCCTTTTTAAAGTATTTAGTTATTGCTTTATGCAAAATGAATTCATTCATTTATTTTCAGAAATGCATAATCTTAATTAGGGTCGTGGGGAGGCTGGAGCCCATCTCAGCCGACTTTGGGTCTTCCATCGCAGGCATTTATAAAATATATGTGTGTGTGTGTGTGTGTGTGTGTGTGTGTATGTGTGTGTGTATGTGTGT
>JAQNCB010000003.1:28182174-28194806 GCA_030068295.1 Euristhmus nudiceps | reverse complement strand
CCCCCCCCCCCCCCCCATCAAGCAGCTTAATCCTAAATAGGGTTGCGTGGAGGTTGGCGCCCATCTCAGCCGACTCTGGGCAGGGGTGGTTCTATAATCTCCTCTGCTACTTTCAGGATATTCTTTGATGTGCTGATTTTTCGTTGACTCATCAGTGTTCCCTTCCATTTTTCCTTTTTTTTTTTTTTTTTTTTTTTTTTTTTTTTTTTTTTTTTTTTTTTTTTTTTTTTTTTTTTTTTAACTACTGCAGATCACATACAGCAGCAAACCTTCTCATTATTGCTGAGGCTAATATTCCTCTTCAGTACCCCACCCAGGGTGTTGAGGTCCGACCTAAAAAGTCCATTTTAATTCCCGGTAAGTGTGTTAATAAAATCTCGTAATGTATTTAATGATGTGTCCTAATGTTTTCACATGACTGTATCTCTAAGGGTGGCTCTGACATTTAAGGTAAAGTTTGTGGGCTTTTACACCCCGAGCCCAGTGGGTCATCAGTGCTGGCGCTTATCCCCAGTTTCTGTAGCATGAAGAGACTAGGAGTTCAACTCCTCCTGGATGGGACGCTGGTCCATCACAGGTTCCCTTCCCAGTATTTTTACTGGTACCCATTTATACTGCTGGGTGAACAGAGGCACACTTGTGGTTCAGATCTTACCCAGGGGTCCTGGCACGGTGGGGGTCTCACTGGATAACGATAGGCTGGTGGTTAATTAAAAAAAAAAACCTGAAGTGCAACCTACTGTTAAGCACCTAATCGATCCCTTCTGCTCAGTGCCAGGTTTCCTTCTGAATTTGCAGCAAGCTTCTAAATTTGAAAATGAGATTTAGTAAATAAGCTCATTGTGTCGTGTTGCAGTGTCGGTTATGGCTGCAACCAGGATGTGAAAGTTGTTGTGGGGGAGGGAGTACTGGGATGTTGTGTATACATGGACAGTTCTTGCTATTTTCAAGAAGCATATTGTATTTCTTTTTATTGGTAGGAAAAACACATACACACACCCAGACGGCCACAACCTTCCCTTTGTCTGTGGCCTAAACTGGAATACTGTGTGTGTGTGCGTGTGAAAGCACAAACCATGTTGCCACTGGCTGTGGTCATAAGTTTTTTTTTTTTTTTTTTTTTTTTTTTTTTTTTTGGGTGTTGTTTTTTGTTCCTCTAGGGCTCCCTTCACTTTCAATGACTCCTTCAATTCAGCAGCATTTTCCTTTTTCACAGGATGAACTGGCCATTTTTTAAATATTTTTTGTCTTTGTTGTTTCAAGAAAGCAAAAAAGAAGTGAAGGTGGCATGACATTTTTGTTTAGAGTTGCATGTGATCACAGGAGCTCACTGATGTAACTAAAATTATTTCAGTGGGTGCGTATAAGATGAATACGTTATTTTGGGATGTGCTGGCTTTGGAAGTAAAACCCCCTTTATGATCACATCTGATTTGAGCAAGTGGAGATGGCGGTCTATATATATATATATATATATAAAATCTCAAGCTTCAGGTTCTGTGGCTTCAGTGCATCGCTTATTTTTGTTAAATATTCATAGAAAAATAAAACGTAAGGAAAAAGTTCAGGAAAATGCCTCGAGGGGTCGTTACTGACTCTGATTCGGATCCCAGCCTCCTCTTCTTCTGCTGGGAAATTCGTCTCGACCAATCAGTTTGCAAGATTTCAGAGGCCACGTACCAAACCGGAGACTGTAGTGACCTTGTGGCCTTTCCCTTAACTCTTTCACTATTAAATGGGGAAAAGTTAAGGGAGAGGTGGCAAGGTCACTACCGAGCCGAGTAGTGCAATATATGCATTTTATATTATTTAATTTTATTTACATCTTATGTATTGCTTTTGAATGTTTAATTGTTATTATAAGCATTTATTGCGTTGACTATGTATTTATTGATTATTATATACATGTATGTATACGTCAGTCAGGGGGTCGATCCTACCTTGCGGAAATTCAGTGTTCGCGTAGGGTCTTGGCCCTCAATAAACCACGAAAAGTGAGGGATCGCTATATCTAATGGGCTGAGCAGTTGATATGTGGGGGCTTTATGTTTATGTATTTTTAATTTATTTTTTGGGAGGGTGGGTTGTTCAGCAAAAACAAATAGTTTGTGTTGTTGCTTATGGATAAAGTTTAGGCTTAGTGTAGTTATTTACTTGATATAAAAAAAGGTTATAAAATACATTTTTAGTTTAAAGCATTGTTTTAAAAAAATAGATTTTTTTGTGTAGCAGGAAAAAAAATTGTTTTAGACTTGAAGAAAAAAAAAAAGTTCTGGGGAGAAACCATCGAGCCACCTTCCTGGACCAACACTGATCAACTGGTCTGAACCCAATACCTTTTTCCCTTTTTAATAGAAAGGTTAGAGTGCTATTTTGACTTATTTTATTTCATTCTTTTAAAATGGATTTTTTTTTCTATTTCTCAGGGTTGGGTCTGAAAGAAAAGCCAAAGCAGGTGTATTCAGTAAGTTTCCCAAATGTTCATCTATGTTGACAGTTTCCACAGGTTTGGAATATTTTTGGCTTACAGAATTTGTTGTGTATACATACCGGTGTATCAACTTTGCTAAAGTATCGCTGACTCAGATCTTCCTCTCTGTTCGTTGCAGGTATATTTATCTGCTAGCCTGGGTACATTTGATGTCACAGCCGTGGTGGATGATGTCCGTAGAAGCGGAGAAGGAAACATGCACATGAACCTCTCCAGCCAACTTCTCTCTTCGCTTAACAGACAGCTACAGTTCATCACTTACACAAATACACTTTTTCATCCCAACACTGCAGATATTGGTCAGTATGTGTCTATATATACACAAATTAATTTAGGTTCTTTTAAACTTTTAAAAATCTCTTCACAGTAATGACTAATAACAACAAAAATTCTCATGAAATGGTCTAAAAATGCTGATTTTATTTTTCAGGAGATTGTGAGATTTCTTGAAAATGCACAGTTGATGTAAATTAAGATTTCTATGCCTCTTTACCGACGACAGCCAGAGGAATTGTGCTTTTCTGGCTTGTCTGTCCGTCTGGGACATTGTTGTGAATACTATATCTCATGAATGCATTAAAAGATTTTTTCAAATTTTGCATGAAAAAAACAAAATGTTGACCCAAGGATAAACTGATCATATTCTAGGGATGGGTCAAAGGTCACAGCCACTGCAGCTTCAACATACAGAGGCATATAACTGCCATGCGATAGTTCTAGTTATTTCTGCATGGAATGTGACATAGAATACATGTTCAAATAACACTTAGTCATCGTTTTTTTTTTTTTTGTTTTTTTTTTTTTGCTGCTGTTGTTGTTATTAAAAAGTATATTTTAGCTTACTAGTGATGCCTTTGATTTTTATATATATATATTTAATTCTTGTGAACCAGTGTACTTTGGGACTGATGGATTCCAGGCAGCCTTTACAGTTAGAATCCAACATGAAATCATTCCTAAACTCTATGATCCTGGACCCACTGGACCTAAAGGAGGCAAGTTACGCAGGTCTTAACATACTAGGGCACACACTTTTAAGATTTTCAAAATGTGTAATAATGGTTTCACTCATTTTGACTTTCCTTCTCTGGTAGAATATAACATAAGCAAGCTTGTCACCATCGCCACTAAAACGTTCTTGCGTTATGACAAGCTTCAGGATTTGATTGACAGCATTCGACAGTTCTACCCAACGATCATGATAGTTATAGCAGATGACAGCGAGCATCCTAAACCTGTAACTGGGCCCTACATAGAACACTACATCATGCCTTTCAAAAAGGTAAGGAGCTTCACTGGTCTACAGTATAAATGTATAGACATGAATTAATGTCCGATTTTATATTAAAGCTATTAACAAAAATGTTGCGTTTAAAATGTTGACGTTGTTGTAGCCCAAAAAAAAACATAATTTCTAAGATATCAGAAGCAAACATTGCATGATACAGTGATCCCTCAGTACTTCGTGCTTCAGTTTCTGCAGCTTCAGTGCATCGCAGATTTTTAAAAAATATTAATCGAAAAATTAAAAAAAATAAGGAAATTGAGGAAAAGTGAAGGAAAATGCTGCGAGGTCGCTACCAACTCGCCTTTGAAATCTCGCAAGCTGATTGGTCGAGACGAATTTCCCAGGTTCCGCGTAACTCCGTAAACCGAAGAAGAAGCGGAAGTCAAGCGGAGCGTTGCTATCGTCAGTGAGTGGAGCCGAAGTAAAATTACTTTAAAAGTTAAAAAAAAAAATACATTATTGACATCTATGTACAATTACACGTATGTATTTTTTGTTTACATCTTATGCCTTGTTTTTGAATGTTTAATTGTTATAAGCATTTATAAAGTTGAATATGTATTTATTGATCTTGTACACATGTACATGCATGTACATGTCAATCAGGGGGGTCGATCCTACGTCGCAGAAATTCGGTGTTTGCATAGGGTCTCGGTCTCCATTAACCTCAATGTGAGGGATCCCTGTAATGCAGACCACTGGCGTAATAAAGCCCATACAACTTTTTGGGTCTTTACAGGTGGATCTATAGGTATGTGGATAGCCGAGCAATTTCTTTCATATTTTTTGCCTCTGTGTACCAACAGTATTGAACTGAAATAAAACAATCAGGTGGTGATGGTGATTGTAGACTTTTAGCTACGATTAAAGTGGTTTAACAATTATACTGTACTGTATACTCTCTGAGTAAAGTAATTAATTGCCTGAGGTAAAAAAAAAAAATAATTGTTGCCTGAGGGGCAGGTTCATAGCCTGATATGGACTGTCTCTTTATTCTAAAGATTCCATGTGTTGAATTTGCATTTTTGTACTTGCTCATGGGAACTCCCAATATACAATGTGAAGAGGTGGTGTTACAAGATATCAGAAAGATTGCATAAACTTTTGGAGCAACAACTTGAGTGGATGATTACAGAATACTTTCCTTTTTTGAAGAAACGCATGTTTACAGAGTCAAGAACGGTTTCGCAAGAGATTCAGTGCATTATTGTTGAAGTCTACAGTCAGAGATTCCCTCATGACTGTAAATAATAGGGGTTTATCAGGTAAGATCTGTGCAAAATGAGTTCAATCAGAGAGGAGGAAGGCTAGATTAGAATTTCCTCTAAATCAGTGCTTCTCAAATAGAGGGGGGCGCGTGTGACCCTGGGGAAAATGCTTTTTTTTTTTTTTTTTTTTTTTGTCATACTGTATTAGAATTAAGTGTAATTGCACCTCCACTACACTAGTTGGCAGTAGCACTCTCACTGTCGTGCTATGGTGTCGGGGGTTTCAGCAGAGAGCAAGCGATATGAAGAGAGGATTTTTATTTTTCACTCTCAAATAGTGCACTAAGTTGTCAAAAAATATTTACAATTTAAATGAGGATGTATTTTTTTTTATTATTATTATTTCAGACATATTGGTGCACTTTAAATATTTTCTGTTACAAATTAAAAAAGAATGTTAAAGTTTTGTGTTTGTAAGTTGACCTATTTCTTTTTAATGTTAATAAGGATACACTATAATTAAAGACAAATAATACTATTTATAGTGACGTGCAGGGGAGGGGGCGTGAACTTTTTTTCTTCTTCCTGGGGGGGCGTCACAGAAAATAATTGAGAAGCACTGCTCTAAATCGACTAAATGAACAAATAAAATGGCTTAATTCTGGAACACAATACAGGGTTATGGGTAAAATACTGTATGGCAATATTGGGTTCCATGCCATGTTCAGATGAGTTAGATCTGGGACTGTTACTGAGTGACTGGTATCTGAACAGTTCCATCATGAAATCATTTGCTTGCATCAAGCTTCCGTTGTGTGACTGACGACTGCAGGATTTTGTGCAACGGGGAGGCTTTGTTGTGTTTATGCTGGTGGTTCAGGAGTACATTTCATTTTCTTGCCAGGAATCAGAACCAAATGGTATAAAAGGTCGTTCATGCTGAAATGCGGGTATGAATTTTAAACAATGCTCCCACGCTAGGAAGAAGTCTTTGAGTGCGCAAGGCTAAATACGTGTACCTACTTCGCGTACACCAAAAAAAAAAAGCCTTTCTTTTTTTTTGGAACGTGATTTCTTTTTTGAGTCGGGGAAAAAAAAGTGCTTTTCATCATTTTGACTCGTGAACCTTTGAAATCTAGGATGACGAGACAACTTTTATTCTTCGTATTAAATTTGATTTTGGGAACAGAATTATTCTGAGAGATGATGCTACATTTAGCAAGTGTGTTGTCGTGTCTCTCGGGAAGTACGAAAAAAACCGTATCCTCGAAATGTGGCTATTTTGTGCATTGATGTGGAGATAACCAGCTCTCCGATCTCATCCTTTTATTTTTGTATATTATGTACTAAGACTCCTACTGACTGAAAAAATCTATTTCACTGAGAAGTCAAGTCAAAGGATGGCCGGCTGAATATTTGAATCGTCAACCTTTTCAAGTGGCGCTATTCATTAAACCACAGGTGTCAAGCTCGGTCCCCAAAAGGGCCGTGTGGCTGCAGGTTTTTGTTTCAATCAAGCACCAAAACCGCATTTAATCAGCTGATCCGAGTCTTCAGGCAGTTGATTGGTCAATCTGTGTGCTTTGTACAGAGACTGACCAATCAAGTGCCTGAAGACTCGAGCTGTAAGGTGTGCTGCTGCTTGGTTGAAATAAAACCCTGCAGCCACATAGCCCTTTTGGGAATAAGTTTGACGCCCCTTGCTCTATGCTGTTGCATGCTGGGGCAGTAGGCTAAGGGTCGCAGATGCTAATAGACTGAACAGATTGCTCCGCAAGGCCGATAACGTTGGAAAGCTGGACTTTCTGCCGATAGTGTCGGCGAGGTGAATATTGTCTAAAATAAAGACAATACTGAACAATGCCTCCCACCTGCTTCACAGCCTGCTGATCAATCACAGGAGCACGTTCAGTGAGACTGGTACCACCTAAATGCTTTACTGAATGGCACAGGAAATCATTCCTACCTGTGGCCATTAAATGGTACAACTCCATTTAGCAACAAAATCCACAGTTAGACATTTGCATTCTACTGTTTATAAATATGATAAACAGTAGAATGTAAATGTCTAACCTTGAATTTTGTTGCTAAATGGAGTTGTACCATGTGACAGGATTCATTCCGTATTTATTTATATAGATATTGGTAACTTCTAATTTCAGACATGCATATAGATATGTAGATTCTGTGTGTGTATGTGTATATCTGTCAATTTCTTCATCGTGACTTTCCCATTCTTACTTGTATGGCAACTGTGCGCACACTTTCCTCTGGGGGCAAGAAAGTATTCTAATTATTGATGTACATAATTTAGTGCTAAATGTATACATGTACACCTGTCAGACATAACTTTAAAACCACTGGGAAGTAAATAGCAGTGGTTGTACTGTAATAATGGTATCTGGCATGGGCTCAGTTCTGGCTGTACTGTCTGAAGGTTACAGTAAACATCAGCTTGCTTGCTAAAAGTTTTAAAGATCTTAAGAACAAGGTCAAGTGGCAAACACTGGGGCAACAAAGTTGAGGTGCTCTGACACTTGCAAGACTCTTTGTCAAGACTTTCCATGACTCGAGTCTTGGCAAGTCGCGAACTAGTTTTGAACCGTCATGGACGAGTCCTGATTCCGTCGTGAAGTCTTGCCGTCATGACGAGATTTTTGAAATGTTCAAAATTCAGTTCACGACCAAATGTCATGACTGGGTCTTGAACACCGCTTGAAGTAGTCCTGAACTCGTCTTGACGGTCCGGGGTAGTCTTGAACTCGTCTTGTACTCAATGCAGTGACGCAAATGCGATTTTTGTCCCATGACGCACACCGTAGCTGTAGCTGCATCCTCCTTTCCGGATGAGAGCAACAGATAGATACAACAGGATCCACTCGAAAGCCAGACACACCTGTGAGACCACTTTTGCATTATTTGGGTTTTGCTGTTGGCTTTTTGTCTGCATTTCAATGAACTATATTAGTTCAAAACATTTTTTTTACTTTTTAGCCGTACAATACAATTAAAGAGACACGAAAACGGAACAAAACATTTATTGGTACTTCATCTCAAACACAGTTCGGATTTTATGTTCAGCTCCCCTGACATCACCGCGCTGGAAATTTTTATGCTGTTCTGTGCTGGTACCTGATCAACTCTGTCTGGTTTTTACACTCCGAGGCTTTTCACACAAACAGAGGTCCCCAACCACCGGTATCGGTCTGTGGGTCAATTGGTACCGGGCCGTCACAAAGCCTGAATAAAAATATATAATATAAACTAATAATTATCGGGGTCTGAAAGATATTTTATTTTGAAAAATGCTCGTCTGGGGTCGCCTGATGTGGGACATCAATAATCAACCCACGAGCTCGTATAACTGAGGTAAATTATAAAATGCGTGATTCCAACTGCCGTCATTTAGACGGCTTTAATTTATTACTGACGATGAAACTGATCTTTGTCACCTTTACTGAACTCACCCCTGCGGATCAGGGACGTGCACCCCAAGGATAAATGTCTTCCTGGCAGGTGCACATAATATCAACTCCGTAATTAAATTGAATTATTTACCTTAATTTTATGTAAAAACGGGTGTTTTATCTTTTGTAAAACTTAAATTCCTTATTGGTTGAGCCCATCCTTTCACGTTTCTAATTAATTGTTTGTAACGTCATAAACACAGGAAGGTGTCGGGTGAATTAACGTGCATATATTTATTTGATATTCTCAGTGTGAGTGCGTGTGTGAGTGGATGAGACTGCGGCTGAGTGTGGATATTCCTCTGCCAGAAATCATTTCAAAGTCTGAAGCCTTGATTAGATGACTGGGTGGTCAGGTGGGCAAGATTAGGGTTGGAGCGAATATATTCAGGAAGGTAGCTCTCCAGGAGCAGGATTGAGCACCCCTGTTGTACATGAAACTGGTCCGTGGAGCAAAAAAGGTTGGGGACCGCTGCACTAAAACACTGACCCATCTTTGGCTCTAGTTTTGTTAACTATATGTTATAGCTCCAACAACCTTAAAGGCTAATAACAGGGCCATAGCTATAAGAAATTAATTTTTATACGTCGAGGACAGTTCGACACCACCCACCAGGAATTGTGCAATCTTGTCGTGTAAATGCGCGTGCGCGAACTAGTCATGAGCGTGTCGTGAACTGGTCTTCAACTCGTCGTGACTGGATCAGGACTTGTCCACGATGGTTCAAAACTAGTTCGCAACTTGCCAAGACTCGAGTCCTGAAAGGTCTTGACAAAAAGTCTTGCAAGTGTCAGAGCACCTTTAGATAAAGAGGGAAAAATGTATTTATATTGACCAGGATGATTATCACCTCTTTTGAATATCACACCTCAACCATAGGATGACCTCAAGTAACCCACAGAAAGAATGGTACATGGCAGTTGAGGTTACGTGCATTGAAGCTCAGTTCAAAACCGGTTCCTCTGGGAGGATTAAAGCTATGCAAAGTCATGCAAAGCTAGAATAAAAAATTATTTTATCAATGGGGGTAAGAAGAGCCAGGCTAAAGTTCGCTAAAGACTATACGAATTTGAACATACCTGGTTGTCTTAAGTCGACCCAAAATTGTTCTGCAATGTTACCGGAAACAAGAGTGTGGGGTGGTTGTTGTTGGTGTGTGTGTGCGTGGGTTTTTTTTTTTAAAATTAATTAATTTTTTTATTTTTTGGCCTTAAGAATTTGTCTATATTGCAGAAATTGGCTTGATTACTTCAGAAAGTACCACATATTTTGTATCCAGTAATTAAACCATGATTTTAAAGTCAACTAAGGGAACCATATCCTTACACAATTACGGGGTGATGGCACTCTCACCCCCTTCTTGTGTTTTGGAGCAGTTCAACCCAGTGCCTGTGTGTGCAGCATTGGGGAATCTCCTGGTGATATTTGAATGAGCACCGTCCGTGTATTATCGTTCAGATATTTCAGGTGCCGTTTGAATTATTTACTTTTATTAGTACAAGAACTAGATTTAAAATTAATACAAATATATTTTGACGTTGCATAATTTTTACAAAACAAACATTAGCTCTGTCAAATGTTAGCCTTGTTTAAAAAAAAAAAACTGCAGATGAACCGAAAGTTAAAATCCAAACTGTATTGATCCTCTGTGCTGTGGAGATGGATTCTGGTAAGCATGTAACAGAAATCTTCTTAATTAAACTAAGTGATTTTGACTCTGTCCTCGTATCAATGCTGTCATCTAACCTGTTCCAAAAATGTTTTGAGTGATTACTCACTGTTTTCAACAAAGAATTCCCTCTTTATAGTGTAAAATAATGAACTTACTTTTGGTATGCAGCAATAGGGCGGTTTCAGGCGACGTCATCAACCTGCACGATGCCATGTTGAAGACAGAACTGCTGTGCCGCTCGGCAGAAGTTCCGCGTTTTCTGACCAGTTTTCCAGTTCGTATGGGTCTTCTCATCCAATTAGTACTTAGTACATAAGTAATACTTCGTCTGTGCATCTTTCTCTGGTTTCACGCTTCCTCTCGACATTTTTATAGGGAAATATTAGGAAAAATAGGACGTCGTTGTGCAGTGAAGCGCTTAGTTTGCTTCTGGGAGTGTCTTCAAAATGGCCACCGGGGGCGTTGCTAGGGGTAACCAGGATGCGATGAAACCGCCCTATTCTTGCACTCTGCAATGATCCATCCATATAAAAACATGCAACTATAATACAACATGAGCAATTTTTTTTTGCACACTGGCAATGGCCATTTACAAAAAATCTAGCACTGCTGAATTCATTCATCGTGAACTTCAAGTCTATATTTAAAATGATGGCAAGAAATTTGGTCCTGGTATTGGCAGCAGCTCGTGACTTGGGAACTGATATACCTTTTTGAACTGAAGGGTCAAAGTACACATGGAAAAACTGTCCAAGAAAGCAACTGGGACAGTACTTGGTAAAAAGGTGGAAATTGTCCCTTTCTGTATGTGCCTGAACCAGAAGAAGTGCTTGCTTGAAGTGTTTTTTATTTATTTATATATATATATATATATATAGGCGGTCCATATGACAAAGCTTGATGGTGTAAAATGGTTACAGATGTCAAGATACAGGCAAGGTGCTTTTGGTACATACTGTTAAAAAGCTGGGGTTCAGAGAGCTGGTCCCTGTAAACAAACTGGATGTAGCCCGGATTAAGGCAACAAATGAGTTCTGACTTCTGGTAGTGGTAAAATGCATTGCCAACAAAGTGACATCACGCTGTGCACAGGCTAGTGCGAGAGTTGGTGTGCTGCTCTTAACACGCAACATAGTCCTGCCGTTTTCTAGATTTTGATTGGTTGGCGAAGAATCAGTGACATCGTTGAGCTCTGCGGGATTCCTAAATTTGATGTATTTTCACTTGAAGGTTCGTGGAGCGTATCGTGTTTTTTGCGCTGATGTAGAGTGCAAAAAATGTTTGTGGAAATTGACTCTTGAAGTTGTACAAGTTTTGCAATCATTCTGCCTCCCAAAAAGAATGGCTCAATGAAATGACTGAAATCCTGGTATTATTGCCATGACTTTCATGTGCATTATGCAAATGTTTTAGTTGGATGTTGAAGTGCATCGGTAAAATATCTTTGGCCAAAAACCATATGAACAGTATTTACGTGAAAAGCTTTTTATAATGCCGAGATATTAAAAATCAGCATATGATAACGGTACTGCTTTCAGGATCAGAGTAACACTGCACCGCTAAATTCTCTTTGGGTGGAGGTTCAGGCCATTTGGCAAATAGGTGAGATTTTTACTGCATGCTTGTAAGTGTTTGAAAGTGTAGGAACTGCTGCCAATATTGTTTGAGAATGAAATGCATTAAAGACACTGAAACTGTTAGTTTGAGTAGGAGCTGGAAGGATGTGGAACTTTATATACTACATACTCAGTTTTGAGCTACCAAAAACCAGTTCTTCCAGGACATGTTCCCCAGGTGATTTTGGTAATCTTAATTCTCCAGAACTGATCTTGTGTGTTGTACAGACATAATTAAACTGAAGCAAACCTGAGTATTCGCATGCACAAGGCGTGTAAACAAGTGGTGAGGTTTATTAGGCTTTATTATATAGGTGAAGGGCTCACTAAACCACAAATCTTTGGGATAAATTCATTGTCAGGCACGGAGAAAGATAACAGTACATGTCTTGACATGTATTTAATGAGAAGTATGAAGGCGACTATGGTATAATGATATGAGTAGATATAATGAGTTCTGATGCCCATATTTGGCCCTTTTGTTAGCTCAAATCAGTGATGTGTTCTAGAGTAGTTACATCATTGTACTAATGCTTACATTCAGTTTTTGATTAGGACAAGAGGCACATGTGGGTTGGTAAGTCAGGTGTCCATATACTTTTGGTCATGTGGTTTATGCTACAGTTATCTTGTGCAGTAGCGAACACGTGCGGCTGCTTTCCACACAATCCAGTCTTTCTGTTCTCTTTTCTGTTTCTTCTCTTCATTTAAAGTGACTGATTAGTAACACAGGGGAAACACCATTGAACATGATCAAACTTGTCCAGGAATCTTATCCGCCGTTGCTATGATGCCGTCCCTTTAAAGCAAATCATAACCCGAATTCAAAAACTGAATGAATGTTTCCTCGGGACTTTTACCTCATGTTTCAACATAGGAAAAAATGTGT
>JAQNCB010000003.1:27872909-27885499 GCA_030068295.1 Euristhmus nudiceps | reverse complement strand
TATACACCTCTCATAAAGAAGGTTCTGCGTTCGAGCCCCAGGCTCGGGTGTTTCTGTGTGGAGGTCATATGTTCCCCCATGCTTTTGTGGGTTTCCTCCAGGTATTCGGGTTTCCTCCACAGTCTAAAGACGTGCACATTAGGCTAAATGGCTGTACCAAGTTGTCACTAGGTGTGAATTTGAATGTTTTTTGTGTGTGTGTTGCCTTGCAATGGCCTGGTGAGCTGTTCCAGGTGTATTCGTCCTTTACCCATTGTTGGCCGAGATAGGCACACTCCCTGAGACCCAAGTGGTAGATTTAAGTGTTAAATATTTCAAATCAAATAAATGAACTCGACCTACAAGAGTAGGCTGCATTGCCCTGCAATGGCCTGGTGAGCTGTCCGGGGTGTACTCTGTCCTTGCTCAGAGTCGGCTGAGATGGGCACCAGCCTCCCTGCGACCCTCATTAGGATTAAGCGATTTAGAAAATGAATGGATTGTGTTTTCAAAAGAGAAAAAGAGAAGCATGTAGTGTGTACCTTTAAACACCAGGGGGCAGCAGAAACACTGGCATGGGCACCACACCATGTTGTTGTTGTTGTTGTTGTTGTTTTACTTTGTTCAGCAGTAGTCTGAACTGAGCTCCCTGAACCCAGTGTCACCTTTTTATATTTCATGTAATACAGTCACCACAGGCTTATTATTGTCATCAGGAGTCCATTACATTTTAATCTGATCTATTTGTTTTTCATTGTGCATGTGGTGTTTGTGCGTCATGTTACTGTTCAAAGTAATACAAAAGGCACTCAAGGACCCGATTTCCCCAGGGAGTAACCGAGATGCACCTCAGTGCTCGACACGCATTCATAGATACAATGTTGGACGCATCCTCCCAGGTAAAGTTTCACTCAGGCCTATATTTACCCAGCACAAACAGCTCTCGCATCTCTTATTCATGGCAATGCGAATTCCAAATGAGTGTATCGCTCGTATTAAAGGCCGTTCATGAGCACCGACACACATCCACAAGGCCATGGGATCACACTCTCGATTTCACACACCCACATAAGCACAGCTTTCACTGTGGCCTAATCTGAACTCAGGGAAGGATGTAAGAGATACGCGAAGCAGTTATGGCTAACTGGGGCAGCACGGTGGCGCATTTGCCTCACAGCAAGAAGGTCCAGGGTTCGAGTCTGGGGACGGGGTGTTTCTGTAGAGAGTTTGCATGATCACCCTGTGCTTGCATGGGCTTCCACTGGGTACTCCGGTTTCCTTCTGCAGTCATGCACATACAGGACATGCACATCAGGCTAATTGGCTGTTCCAAATTGCCACTAGGTTTGAGGTATGTGTGGATGGTTGTGTGTGTTAGCCCTGTCTTCACCCAGTGTTGGCTAATATCCATAACCCTAACAGTAGGATAAGGTGGTTCTGCAAATGAGTGAGTGAGTGACTTATGGCTAACTAGGGCGGCACAAAGGCATAGTAGTTAGCGCAGTCGCATGAAAGCAAGGAGGGACTGAGTTCAAGTCCCAGGCTCGGTAAGGGTGTTTCGTTTGTGGAGTTAGTATGTCTTCTCTGTGCATGCACGGGTTTTCTCTGACAGTCCGGAGGCATCCACATTAGGCTAATCGGCAAATCCAAATTGCCCCAGTTGTGGACGCAAGTGTGAATGTACTGTACTAGTACTTGTGTCTGCGATGTTTGAGCAGTTCAGGGTGTACCACGTCTTCACTCTGTGTCGGCTGAGATAGGCTCTTTGCTCCATCTGATTCTAATAGTGTTAAGCGGTTCATCTGATGAGTGATGAGTTATGGCTGACCAGACACCAGATCTGAAGGATGTTTTCCTCAAATAGTCATCACTTGGGGGGGAAAAAATATATAATGTTATTAGTCAAGTCTTTTAACCAGCTCTGCAGTATTAGTCAAAGTGTCCTGTTCGTATTCAGTGAGAGGATCGCTTTGTGAGTCAGTAAGGGGATGGACATTGATTTCTGTCTGCTGTTTTTTTTTTATCTATATCTGTGTTCACTTGTGCCTGTTCCCTGTATAGCCATCTGTAACGCTGCTCACACTGACTTCAGGGGAGATAATGTTCCCCGAATAGCCCAGTCTGTCTGTCTGTTTGCTCAAATGGAGTGGGGGGTTGTGTATGGAGTGCATCTGTACACTGCTACACCGGACAAATTCATTTCACGCTCTCTTCCTCGAATCTTTCTTTTTTTATTTCATTTATTCTTTCTGTCTTTCACAGACGGCAGGTTCATGACGATCCCGTTCACTATTTCAAATATGAGTTCATGTGTGAAATTTGTAGATAAATTTGACAAGCGGAACGTGTAACAAAACAAAATGGACGGTGTAATGAGTATTTTTTTTACCCTCGGTTACATTTCTATGTCTATGGTAGACGGGCTAATGGTGTCTAATTAAAAGCATGCGCGACGCTATTAAATGCTTTTATTGTACAAAATGTAAGTCACGGGGTCCTTCTCAGCCGTGCCATCGTTCTTAACGTGAGTGAAGTCTGGTAACAAGGAAACATTTGAAAGTCCCTTAAGAAACACGAGTTCACTCAGTCCTCGGTTGCAAAGCTCTCAGCTGCATTATAAGTAAATAAGGAGATTTCCATGTGCTTTGTTTAATCCTTTGCGACTGAACACCAGAGGTCTCTTTATCTTCATTCCTCCTGCTGACAAGCATCTCTTTGGGTGGTTCTTCGGGTGCTCACAGGGGCCCTGTAGACTCATTCCAGTCGCATTCTGTTCACAAAAGGGTTTAAGACGACTCCAGTGTGAGAGGTACAGATAGTGGTCTCTGGCAATAGACAGACAAGGATAAACAGACGGAGCGTCGTTCACCGGACCTCATCACAAGCAATATTTCATTCTCGTGGTGATTCCAGTGCAGGACCTTCAGCCTTCAACGTGCTCCGTGCAAGAAACCGCAAAAAAGCGGAGAAGTAGTTTTAGATTAGAGTCAATCAGCTCTACAAACACATTTCACAAAATGCAAATATAGGCTGTAAAAAGTACAACTGAGTGCAAAAGTTTGCATACCAAAGTAAATAAGGCATGCAAATGAGTAAGACGAAAAAGCGTCTCAAAAGGCACGAAAATCTCATTTGTACCAACTTTCCAACAGGTTTCACTGAGAAGGTTTACATAAATATACTGAAGCCTATCTCAGCCGACTCGAGCTGAAGCCAGTGTACACCCTGAACAAATCCCCAGTCCTTCACATGCACACACACAAACACACAACCGTTCCCACTCACCCCTAGAGGCAATTTAGAACAGCCAATTTTTCGAAAGTGCATGTCTTTGGACTGTTGGACGAAACCAAAGTACCCAGAGGAAACCCACACAAGCATAGGGAGAACATGCAAACTCCACACAAAAACATCCTCACCATGCCAGGTGCACAAACCCTTTGCCAGGGTACTGAATCTCAAAGTCAGGGGTTCAAGTCCCACTATCACGAGGTTGTCACTGCTGTCCCCCACCAGGGCAGCTAACTGGGTTATCAAAGGCCGCCATGTCTCTCACTGTCTGTGGACAGAGGGATGTAAAAGAACCATTGCTGACTTTCGTCAAGAGTAGGCAGTCGTTAGTATCGTCACCACACAGCTCGGTTTAAACCCTGAAGCCTAATGAGACCTTTCTTTGTGGAGTGCACATGTTGCATGTTTCCTCTTTGTACCCTGGTTTCCTCTACAAGTCCAAAGAAATACATATTAGTGTGGGTCAACGAGCATCACTAAATCGGCCCTGTGTTGTTTGTTTTAGTGCTTGCCCTTTGTTTTAGTCAGCTGGGGTATTGGTAGCTGATAGATAAGAGGTAATTAATATACAAAATATTAATAGTGGGCAGTGGTGGCCTGGTGGTAAGGTGCTGGATCACCAATCCCAGAGGTGAGGGTCCAAGCCCTAATGTCAACGGTTGTCACTGCTGTCCCCCCCAGTGCAGCTAACTGGGTTATCAAAGGCCGGCCGTGTCTCTCACTGTGAGGAGTAGCTGCATAGCTGTCAGTGTGTTTCTGCCCTGCGATGGCCTGGCGAGGTGTCCAGGGTGTATTCTGCCCTCGCCCAGAGTCGGCTGAGATGGGCGCCAGCCTCCCTGAGACCTTAAATAGGATTAAGCGGTTCAGAAAATGAATGAATGAAAATATAATATCATCAGAATCAGAATCGGTTTTATTGGCCAAGTATGTGCACATATACAAGGAATTTGACTCGGGTATTATGTTGCTCTCAGAATGCATACATACATAAAGAAAAACATACAAAACAGGGACAAAGGCAAATGAACAATAAATTAAAGAAAATACCAGAATAGTAATGTGAGAGTGGGTGATATGTGCATTCTATGCTTTACTGCTTTACATATATATATTATACATTATAAATATTACATTATAAATAGTATTCACAGTACAGCAGAAATACATTGATAGTGACAGTGTAATGACAATATATAAAAGAGGTAAGATAATAGCTGGTTGGCTAAATCGATCAGTGGACAGACATGTTTACTTTTCCTACAAACAGGAAGCATGCGGCTGCAAACTTGTGCACTCTGCACAAATGTGTCCTGTGCAAATCACATCTCAATGCATTATTGTGTACATCCACTCATGTCATTCAATAATTGATCGATAGATAGAAAGTGTAAAGCGTATTTAAAAAGAATTGGAGGATTTCAAACCGTGCTTTGTTCCTCCTTACTCGCTCATCATTAATTATTGTGAGATTAAAAGTGTTTCCAAAGGAGGGAAGGGACGCTCCATGCAACCCCATATCGGAAGTACTCGTGTGGGTGAAGCTGCGTGAGCGGGCGCTCGCTCCACAACAAAGGGGGTGCGCGCGGAGTCAAAGCCCTCCCCCTTTAAAAAAAAAAAAAAAAAAAAGTGCGCGCGCCCCTTTAAGCGCAGCTGTGTGCGCGAGTCTTTATTGCCGGAGTGCCTACCTGCTGGTGTGTGTGTGTGAGAGAGAGAGAGACAGATAGTGTGTATGAAGTGTGCTGCTGTCTCGACGGTACCACATTACCAATGCTTTAAATGCGAAGCGATGGGAATCTCGCAGTCATGTCTCTGCGACGAACCGTGTTAGCTTTGCTCGTGTTGAGTGGATTAATAGCGCCGGGTGATGGTGAGTACACGGGGGCTGCGTTTCCGACGCTCCGGTTGTGTGTGTGTGTATTTAGTAGCATTGCTGAGAGAGGCGCTCACCATGGCGCTGCTTGAGATGCCTGTTGGCTAACCTAAACTGGAAAGTATTTTTTGTTACTTTGTATCATTTCCTCGTCTGTTTTTTTTCTGCTTTGACATATTTGTTTCTGGTGCATTTTATTACTGAGGGAGCGGGGAGTCACATCCGGTTCGTTCCGGTTGAGGTGTGTTTAATTCGAAACGAAGTGAAGCGCGTTGTGCGTAAATGTGGCTCCAGGTTTGGGCTTTTGTGCTCGAGGCGCTTCATAACAAACCTGTCCATATTACACGGAACAAACTGAAGTGCCTTTTTAGTCCTGAAGTCGGTAAAGTTGCCCCTTAAAGACCCGACTATAAAGTGGCTAATGTGCTCCTTGTGGTTTATTATGGCTCGCGGACTGACACCACTTTAAGGTTGCTAAGCTAAACATTAAGGAGAATGTTGTTTTCCGGTTGGGCGCGTGCTCCAGTGAAAAGCCACTTTGTTCCCAGGGTTTTTTTTTTTTTTTTTTTTTTATAAAAAAGATGAGCTGCTGGGTTGCTTTCCCGTGCCGCCTGAATGATCTCCAGATCACCGACCGCCTGCAATCACAAGTTCATTACAGGACCATCGGTCCCATCTGTGTTCACGCTGATCTAATTAGCGGGTTAAAGGTTGTTCAGATATATAAGCCCAGATATGTTGCTCTTATTTTGAGCATGTGGTGTTCGGTTGGGAGGCTTTGCACCAGTTAAAGGTGTGTTAATTTGCCTTCGCTGCCCATGCAGTGGAATTAAGCGACACTGAATTACTCCCTGATACCTAATCGGATTTTTTTTTATCTGGAAGGGAAATGGCAGCACTTAAACATGAAGGGTCATAGATTGGATACTTGACCCCACCCCCCTCAACTCAACCTGCTCATGTGTGAATAGGTAAACACTTAAAATCGTGTTGAAGCAAGGAAATGTCTCTGGATACACAAATCTAGGATCGGCTTTCCTGAAATCATGGGTAGAAATAATAATAAAAAGTAAAGAAAAACATTTTTGCCCTGTCCTCCTGATGGATATATTCAACTGGCAAGCTTGAAAGGAAATAAAATTGCTTTACAAACATTCCCACAATGCACCGGGGCATGGCTCTTTATTGCATGGTGGTAACATACTAGCAGTGTGCACTATGCCTCCTTTACCAGCTTATGGCTATATCCAAAATGTACAAAGGTTAATACAGTATATACTCTGGTAGTATTGATCCTCTGAATCAGAAAGCTTTATTGATCCCAGAGGAAACTGTGTAAATGTCCAATCCTGTAGGTAAACCTTTTCTTTTTCCCTTGTCTGTCTGCGTCTCCGTCTGGTTCACGAATCAGTAATTCTCTGATGTGTTGATACAAGTCAGAGCGGTGAAACATCCCCAAATCATGACAGCCAGCCATCAGAAATCATTGATTTGCCAGGTGCGGTATGAAGGAGTAATTTGTGTTGCTTCGGTGCCACTATAAACAGAGTTGAGTGCTAATCTAAAGATTGTGCTTAATAAGTGGGATCACGGTGCCATTAAGCTGAAGTGTGGTTTTGTAAGATGTAGGAAGTGTGGGGTGGTGTTTGTATGAGCCAGTTGCGAACTGTTCATTCAACAAACCCAGACCGAAGTCAGAGTTGAAGTCTGGCTCTTTGTGATGGAAATATGGGCAATGGCCCCCATTCAGAAGCCTGTCAAAGAAGTCTGCCTCTCCTTTGTAAGGCCGAACGAATGTTGGTTACATTTGGTGCATACATAAACATGGCTGACGGACGGACAAGCAAGGTGGCATGGTGTTGTCAGAGTTTTATTGGAAAGCGCTCTCTGGGATCAGGACCGTGTCGGACTGTGCCGTCATGATATTTCAGCTTTAGTTAAAGGTCTTTTTCAAAGGTTTTTTTTTTTTTTTTTATGTAGTAGTATATTAAAAAAAATGCAGTTTGAGAAAGGACTAAGCCAGAAGCTTTAAACCAACACTTGTTTTCTTGTAGAGAGAGAGAGAGAGGGAGATTCCCTTGTTGTTTTTGGCTATGCTAATGAATAATGCTTAAGGAGTTCACACAATGAATTTCCCATCATTTCTCAAAATAAATGCTTCTAATCTTTCTGCCGTTTTTGCGGATTACTCATCTAGTTTCCAAGAACATTTCCTCCCTCTGTTCACACAAGGCCATTATACGCTACACTCCAGCACGCGTTCCAGTACCAGGCTTGAGGGAAGGGTGAAGGCCGTATCGGTCCCACCTGCAGCCAGTATGTGGCTGACGAGAAGCGGCTCAGGGCTACGAGCGAGCGAGTCAGATGGCTGTTTCTCTTCGGGAGACAGTCTGCGAAAGAGAGGTTTGCACAGCTGCTGTGTTTTTTTGTCCTGGCTGTGGAGGGGTGAAGGTGCCCAAAGTGTCAGTCCGCCCGCTGAAACCGGAGAAGCTGAGGAGCGCTAATGGTGCCGAGTCTGCCTGCACTTATCACTTCATTTGGCGCACACATACTAAGAAGCCAGAACATGGCCACAACTCGCACTTTGTGGGTCGTGTCTTCGATGCAACTACAGTGTGGCTTCTTTCAGCCCAAAATTGTAATAGTGAGCTTTTTAAAGGAATTCCAAAAGTTCAAAATTGCCATATTTAGGGGGAAACAAAAACAGATACTCACATAGTGAGCATTGTGTTGAACTGTTGTTACACTGCTACACCTTAATAACATTATTATCGAAATCCTTGTTACAATTTTGGTTACACAGAAGGGTAAAACCTTTCTTGGCAAATGTAATTTGTTAAATCCATTTTTGGATCAAAACTCTAAATTTCATTACCTTTTCCGAGCTAGTTAACGTAACTTGCTGGTTAAATATTAGAAGAAAAACATCAATCACAACAAGAAAAGTGGAGTAACGTTAATACCTGGGGTAACAGTAATGTGGCTAGCTAACCAGCAGGGATTAGCTATTTAGCTAGCTGTATTAAAGGAGATGTTCTCAAAGATTGTTACCCGAATTTGGTTGCCAAAAAGCTCCCCATGCTCTGAATGTCCAAAATGGTTGCCTTTCAACTTGTAAATCAAAAGGAGCAGATTTTTTTTGAGTCCAATATCCAGCAGATGGTAATGGATTGCAACATGGGCTTCTTGGAAATCTTGTGGGATTACTCTGTTTTTAAAGAATGGGAATGCATTCCAAACCCCTTTAAACTTTATGTATACACCCAATTCATGTGTTGCTTCCTTAGTAACCCAAATTTCCATCTCTCTTTTTTTTTGCGCGAAAACCGTTCATGATATTTTGGCTGTTTTCTTTAAACAGCCAAGCCATTACACCGCCCCTTTAATGTAACTTCAGGTGTTAGCTCTTGATATTATTTCTGGTCTAAATGCAGGATGGATTTTAGTTTTTTATCAAACTTTACGCTACTACTACTTTTCTTTCGGTTTCTCCCCTCAGGGGTCGCCACAGCGAATCATCCGTTTCCATCCATCCCTGTCCTCCGCATCCTCTTGTCTCACACCAACTTCATGTCCTCTCTCAGTGCATCCATGTACCTTCTCTTTGGTTCCTCTTGGCCTCTTGCCTGGCAGTTCCAATCTCAGCATCTTTCTACCAATATATTCGCTCTCCCTCCTCTCTACATGTCCAAACCATCTCTGTGTAAGTTTTTAAGAAGAATAAAAACCTTTTGTTTATAGATGGAAGCTGCCCTGCGATGGTCTGGCGAGCCGTCCAGAGTTGGCTGAGATGGGTGCCAGCCTCCTGGCGACCCTAATTAGGATTAAGCAGTTCAGAAAATGAATGAAATCCAGTTTAGCAAAGCTAATCCTACTTTGGGAAATCTGTAACAGTTTTTGATGAAAAGCTGCTCGTTTGCACAAAGCATGGGGGATACTGTTCTCAAAGGCTGTCTGCCGCCGTCACGGATACTTCCTGTTAACACTCTAGAAGTGCCTGTTGTTTGAGTTTATTTTACATTTATGTTAAATGGTCCTTACAGCATGCCTTACCAGACTATCGTAGCTGGGTCAACTTGACCTATATTTCAATGTCACAGAGGTCAATTGATTGAAAATGCTCTAGAGCGGGGTGTCAAACTCATTTTCACGGAGGGCCACATCACTAAATTTAAAGGTAATCGAGGGCCGAATAAGCACTGGACATCTATTCTAACAGCGACAAGCTAGCATGCAATCTTTCTTGAGTCATGCTGTTTACTTGAAATGGGCTGCTGCCACCTAGTGGAAGGATGAAGAATAAGGTTTCATGCTAACGGTTGATGCAAAGAATGTATGATAATGATATTCTCAGAAAGCTCTTGCGGGCCACAGAAAATGAGGTAACGGGCCGGAGTTTGACACCTATGCTCTAGAGGGTGCAGTTGACCACGCAGGGGCTACACCTAGTGTTCTGTGACAAGAACGCATGTCTATGCTCGAATGAGATTTTATGTTAAAGTGGCCAGGTATAAGGTTTAATTTAAAAAAAATTATAAGTGTTTGATGATGAAGCTGAGTCTTTAATAAGATGAGAACATTAATATGGGGAAATAGTTTTAGTCCACTAGTGATGAGGGTTCTTGTTTTTTTCAGTGACGTTTGTCTAGTAAAGTGCAGTGATTCCAACCCGGTGTAATCTGTTTATACTGTAAATATTTTTGCAGAGCATGTTGAAAGCATTGCTATTGGCTTGAGTAAAATATTGTTCAGTAAGAATGAAGGCTATTCTTTAGTGTTTTCGCGTGTGGGGGAGAAGGAGCGCATTTCTTACTCGGCTCTCAGCAGCCTTGCTGACTCGATTACAGCATAATCAGGTTGATGGAGCTGAAAGCAGCCCGTCATGGAGGCCGGGGCTGTTGCCCGGTTGTGTGACGCTTCTTGCAGCGCCGTGTGAGAAAACGACAGCCGTGTGATGGTATAAAAGTGAGCCAGGCAAACAGCCTGGAGGCAGGGTGCATCTCTGTTTTCTAGCTGCGTTTCATTTCCCCAGCAAACTGAACAAACAGCATAATGCCTACCTGCATTCCTTTGGGGATTGTCTCGTCTTTAACCCAAGCACTTTCTTTTGTACTGTTATTGGATAGTCCAATAGGGAAGCACAAGGTCCAAAAGAAGAGATTTTTTTTCCCCCCTCTATTTTCCCCAACACTCTCTCCCTCTCTTTCTGATTTGGTAGTAAAACTATAATCTACAAGCTCTTCATGGCTTTGGTAGAGATGGTGTGAAAACGAGCAAAAAGGGTGTGTCTGGAACGCTTCAAATTTATAGTGTAATTAAGACCTCAAGGGTGAGACGTCTGACGGACAGCTCCGAGGCAGAGCCGAAGCGCGGCAGCTGCCGTGCGAGCACGCTACTGTCAGCGTGGAGTTATGAAAATGAAATGAAGGAGCATATTACACTACAGTATATTTTGCATGTGTCTGCTTGTCCGGGAAGTCTGAGTCGGAGCTACGGAGGGAAGGGAGCAACGATGTATGTGGGTTACCATGGGTGGAGATCTGTGCGTATCAGAGTGCAAGTGCTTTGAATCCCAGGCTGCGGGTTAGCCTTTGACTGAGGGTTGAGTTCACGGTCACGGCAGACCAAGATCCGTCTTGCCATCTTTGATGACCTTGCTAATGACCCGAGTGGCCAGCGAGGAGCTCAGCCTAACTGCGCTTACAGACATGTTAGCCTTTGCTTGACCTGACGTGCACTGTGTTCACAGGCTTTTTCTGTGTCTTGTTTGTTTATCATCTTTGTAGTTTATTGACGTGATGGCCTGGTTGTTTTGGCTTCATATTATGGGGGTATCGCGTGCGCTTTATAGTGGTGCAAATAAGACAAGCAGTGTGGAGAAAATCCTGTGAAAGTACCCCGTTTGGTTGAAATGATGTAGGCCAGTGGTAATCAGAACAAGCTCCCGGAGCCACGTGGGACTGTTCAGTTTTGAAAATGTGGCTTTTCCCGACGTGCGTTCATCATGGTCATGTGTTAAATTTAGCAATACTTGGAGGATGCATCTGTAATGAGCGAGAAGATCGGCGTGTGTGTGTGTGTGTGTGTGTGTGTGTGTGTGTGTGTGTGTGTGTGTGTGTGTGTGTGTGTTAAGCATGTAATGTATCGTTCTGAAATGTCTTAATGGTTTGATAGCTGTGTTCACAATGCTGCTTTATTATTCCTAATCACGCCGTATTCATTTCTTGTGTTGCGTAACGCTGAGTGATGCATGTTGGGTAGAAGAGAAGTCGTGATGCTTAAGGAGGGAAAGATTTCTGCTTTTGGACCAGACAGGTAATTTGACCACAAGAACAGAAAAGATGCTCCTCCTATCCCTGTATTGATTGTGCGCGTGTGCACTCGCCTACACACACACACATGCGCACGCAGGAGCGAGAGTGTGTGCATGCTCTGTCTGGTGGCGTCAGCATGTCTTAATCAGCTCCCTGTCTGGGGGCTCTATGGATCTCGTTTCAGCCCTTTGCATCTTGGGTAACAGCACTCTCATAGTCTGCTTACTCCCTCTGGCCCCCCGGCATCCTGCTGTCTACAACACAAAGGAGGATGATGGACTTTAATTATTCTAATGGAGGTGGCGTGGAACAGCCACAGTTCTAACTCAGCAAGGCCACAACAGGCTTTATTTTTTAAGTTGTAGTTTTGCTTTGTTTGCTGTCATCGTGCCCCCCGCCCCGGGTGATTTCACATAAATTGCACCCCAAGTGTGCAGCTAGACTAAAGGGGAACAGAAGTGACCAACACGAGTTCATTTATTCGTAAAGATTATATTTCATCCACCAATACACGGCAGTTTTTCCAGTAAACACATTGTGATTTTTATTTATTTATTTATTTTTTTACACAACTTGACACAATAGTTCGAAATATAACAGATTTGGGCACCCCACCGAAGACCGTTCTCCTCGCCAGGAAGAAGCCGGATATGACGTCAGCGCAGTAACCAGGAAAATTATTTTGGTGTAGTACCGTATTCCAGGAGGATAGAGCCAGTGGGGTTTTTTGTGTTGTGCAGTATGAACGTTATTGAATAACGTTTTGCGTTAATTTACGCAATTATAAGTCCACGTGCTTTATACTTACCGGCTTATAAAATGCAGTAATTCATTTAACATATTGCTAGCGCTATTGGCTTTGCTGCTAGCACGGTTACAAGTAAATTCACCTCAAAGTTCTGTAAAAGCACACTAGTACTGAACATGTAACACCCAAATATAATTTATATTGTACCTGTAAAGTAAATACATGTAATACATATCGTAATACATTATACTGTAATTCGTTTAACGTACTGCTAGTGCAGAGTGCTCAGGAATTATCCTTAAAATAGAAAGGAGAATTTTCCCCTACATATTATGTGAGAATGCCGAATCGATGTGTTGCTGGAATATTCCTAGTCACAATGTGACAC
>JAQNCB010000003.1:27838445-27851434 GCA_030068295.1 Euristhmus nudiceps | reverse complement strand
TGTCCTCTTTGTCAAATGTCACGACTTCGGCAACACAGTTAGGTGCACAGGAGTGATTCACGTAGCTACAAACGACCAAACACAGCCCAAGTTGACCCAACCCAAAGTTTCAACACGGCAAAATAGAGAAACAGAGAATGGCTTGAGAGTGGCTTACCGAGCAGGGCCTCCTGTCAGGGTGGCGTCTATTACATGCTCGTTATTAATGCGGAACATGTAGATCCCACGATTCTGATTCACAACAACAAAGATACCAGATTACACAAATATTTTGAGGGTGGTGGGGTGGTGGAGGTCAGCCATGTCAAGTGTTGTTTTGGATTTTTACAAACCTGCTCTTCGTAGATTTTTTCCCGTCGATTTGCCACCTCGTTACGAATGATGGTACCGATGTACTCAATCACCATCGTGTGTTTTTCCAAGTCTTTAGCCGCATACAGACCCAGTCCCTGGATCCGGGATCGCGCCAGGTACACGTTGTTTTTCCATTCAGTCTTCAACCGCCTGTACTGTGAGGACTTGGAGTGAACAAACTGCTTGCTGTAGGGGGTGTTGATCTCCCCTGTAAACGTGCTCTGGTAGGCTTTGGACATACTTGTGCTATTCAGTGTATGTGGCCTACAGAGAAAGAAAGAAAGGAAAAAAAAAAAAAAAAAAAAAGTTTCAGGTCACAGATATACAAGGGATCGTATATGAAGGCAAAATTATTTACAGAGTCACTGGCACATACTCTTACCGTTTGCAGTGAGTGAGAATCTTGGGCTCAGAGCGTGCACAACCAGTAGGATTAATCATAAGAGGAAGTTCCATAAGAGGATGGCGGCCATATCTGAAGGTGTAGTACTGACAGTTCTCTACTCCCGGGAGCTGCAGAGGACAGGAAGAGGCATGTTACATTTTCTGGCAAAAGTGAACCGTTCTTAGAATTAGCTTGTGTAATATGTGCACCGTGTTGGAGATGACGACGTACCGACTCGGTGATGCGCATCACTGCATGGACAGTGAGTCCATACATTTCCTCGCCCTTTACATGGTCGGCAAATAGCTTCAGCATGGCGGCATCTTCCCGCAGCTTGGCAACTTGCTGTACAATGTTGTTCCATATGCCTAGCATTTGTAAACAGAACATGAGAACACGGATTTCCCACTCAAACACACATATCCGGAATAACACAGTCCAACTCAAAACAACTTAAAGCCATTTACCATCTGGAGTACTGTCCCGGAAGTGAAGATCTTCCTGTCCATACTCCAGGACACGCACTTCGAACAAGGGCAGGCCATCCTGCTCGCTGATCCGACAGCGATATCTACAGCGCCGGTTTGGCACACGGGTGCTCCAGTAGATGCGCGTGGCCTCATAACCTGCAGGGTAGATGGCAGTCGGCGAGTGAAAAGCGGCCATCTGAGAGGGTAAGAGCTGACCAACGGCATGGAAGATGAGTCCACCGACTCGGAAGAGGTGTATACGGTCACCACGCTGCAGGATGCTGGCAATTTGCTTTACTTCATCTCGCTCGATGTAGACTCTTCGGAAGACTGCAAAGCTACTGAGCTCCTCCTCACTTGGGCCTTTCAGTTTGTGCTGGATGCACAACATGGTTTTATCCTTGAAAAACATGCAGCGTGCTCGGATTGCGCAAGCGAAATGGTAGACGTTGGGGCAGCGGAGACGGTTACAGCTGTTGGTGGCACCAGTCTTCTGGCAGTACGCGCAACGCATGCGAAGTCCACGCCGTAGGGCCACTTCGACATTGATGAGTGCACCGCCCTGAGTCTCGTAGACTTCAGTGGACCACAGGGCACAGTTGAGATGCACCCACAGATCCACGTCGATGTTAAGAAGCCGAGCTGGACCATCAGTCGCTCCATCGCCCTCTTCATGGCAAAAGCAGCATTTGCGCTTATCACGAGGGAGCTTGTCCGGTCGGAGCGTGACGCGCAAACGTTCCATGAGTTCCGACACTTCTCGACTGTTCTCCTTCTTGGAGCTGCCCTTACGAATGGTGATGACCAAATGAAGTCGCTTCCAACGTACACCTTTCCACTTCTTGATTTTGGGAGGCACCACTTCATCCTCTGAGAAAGGCCTGCGCTGTTTAATGGATTTGGGGGAGGTATCCATATTCAGAGACTCTTGAGATGCTGAGGCAGTGGCTAAAACTGAAGCTGGTTCATCAGCCGGAGCGACTGGAGGGGCTATTGTGGTCTCCTCAGGCTCAGTCTTTACAGAAGTGCTCTGATCTGTTGTCGCCATAGGTACACTTGGTGGTTCGGTTTTAAAGGGAACACTTGGGGTAGAAGCGGAAGGTAATTGGATCCGAGTAGGAGGCTGTGGTTCAGGTTCTTGCGGTGGTTTAGGGTCAGACTGTGTGACCAGTTCAGGTTCAAGACAGGCAGATGGTGGTGGTGGAGGTGAAGGTGGTGGAGATACCTCAACCGGGATAATAGGAAGATGTCGCACATCGAGGTCTGAAACGTTGGTCATGTAACAGTGTTGAGCTGGTTGATTATCTTGCTCAGCATATTCCTTGTGAGGGAAAAAAAATGTCATGAATAAACCATGCATTGTTGGGAACCTTACATTTTAAAAATAATGATTCGTATATCAGTTGCCTGAATAAACCACAAAACCAACCTGTTTGATCAGAGACAAAATGTCGACTTGTTTCTTTAGTGTACAACCTGGCAAGGTGACGTCAAACTGCTTCAGCCATTCTGCATCTTGGTTTGTAGATGGGTCAGACTTTACATAGAGAGGTCCTAAAGTGATTAAAAATCACAAACAAAAAAAAAAACGTTAAAAAGTATGTTTGAAATAAACCTAATAATTCTACAGTACTAGTATCGAAAGGTGACGGGTATTAACATTTCAGGAATATAGTCAAAAGGTATGAATGGACTAACTGTTTAACCGCACAGTGCTAGGTGATGTGGGAACCCCTGGAGTTTATGGTCAAAACAATGCCCCGGGTTGGTGAGCAGGCACTACTTTTTTTCTGGGGCAGGGACATTTAGCACTCCTATGGCTAATTCCCATGGTTACCGCCAAGTAAACTGAGTGGCCGCCATACTGGTACTCAAGGTCACTGTTGTTAAAAATTAATAAATTAACTATTAGTTGATCCTTTTTCACCTTGGAAGTGTTTCTGTTGATATCAAATGTGCACAACGGCACTCAGAACCTCAAAAGAACGGAGTTATTATAATGCTGGGTAGTTGGATGCAAAAACTGGTTCACTCCTGCAGCATTTCCTCAAGAACATGAGGTAGTTCTCTTCCAAAATGCACTTAAATTAGCAGAAACTGACAAAAATAACCGAGGAAGGCCAGAATAAGTCCTATGTTAATCCAGAAACGTACATCAAAGTATAATTTTCCTTGCCACGATCAAAGCAGGCTTGCTCATCAGACATCAGAATTGACATAGAAATGTTTAAAAACACATGCATAAATTTTTAACCAATTTTTTTTTAACCTGTGCCCCGAGACCAAGTCAACCATAAAACTTGCCAAACAAATGCAATAGAATTGAGTAGAATAAAAAATTTGATAGGTATCAGTTACCTGGATTTGTGGTTTCGGGTGTTTTCCCAGCGCCAATGCCACCTGCTCGACCAGGACTCTGAGGGAATGCCACTTCATAGGACCCCGGCATACGCATATGCAGTAGCTGGGCAACTGCTACCATCACAGAGTTCAGATTCTGATAAGAAAACATTTTGCAGGTTTAAAAGCAAGATAATGATAATTAGGTGGGTGAGCACACTTTAAACAGCTTCAGGAATAAACACCTTGGCTGCAGCTGCTGAGAGGGTGAAGGTAACAGATACTTCATTGCTCTTGGCCTTGTCCCAGGAACCAGATGAAGAACCAGCCTTTCCCTCCAGCGCCTCAAAAGGTTTAGCTTCTGCAAAACCTGAACAATAAAGTGAAAACATCAGATTGTGTGCTAACAGGACAGCAGGCGAGCTTTTGAGATAGCTAGAAATTAAATACAGTTATAAAACATACTAGGGATTGAGGAGCGTGGAATCATGGGAATAACAGGAGAAATGGCTCTGTTTTCCTCCTCTTCTTTTAATTCCAATAAGTGAGGGAAGCGTGATGTGTCATCCCCCAACTGACTCTCAGGTGATGATGCAGGAACAATGGCGTCTGGAACGTCACTGTCATCATCACTCTCCATCCTGAAAGTATCAGGTTCATGAGACTATCCTGACAAGTTATTACACATTAACGTGAATATTCTTTGGGAATTCTACCGCATACCTCACATCTTCATTCTGATTATGGGGAGGAGTTGGAAGCGCTGCTAGTATGTCTACACTCTTCACCTCTTCATGAACAGAATCTGAAGGGTACAAAAAAGTACTTTCACTATACAGCTAGGTTCACGTGAAAATAATCAAATGCAGGGATCCCTCACTTTTCACAGTTAATGGGGGGGGTCGAGACCCCCCTGTGAAGACCAAATTTCCACGAAATAGGATCGACCCCTAACTGATGTATGTGTACATGTATGTGCATATAGTATCAATAAATACATATTCAACGCTATAAATGCTTATAACAATTAAACATTCAAAAACAACATATAACATGTGAATAAAGTGTAAGAAATGTCTTGACTTCCGCCTTTCCTGTCACATGAATGCTGTTATTTCAGAGCTGTCCCAAACCAAGTCCCAAACCGGAGTCGGTAGTGACCTGGCCACCTTTCCCTTAACTATTTCCCTATTTAATAGTGAAAGAGTTAAGGAAAAGGCCGCACTACTGACTCTGGTTTGCGACAGCTCGCAATCTGATTGGTCGAGACGAATTTCCCAGCATTAGAAGAGGCTGGGATGAGAATCAGCACTCAAAGTTGGAGTCAGAGTCAAGCCGAGAAGCAAATCAGTAGCGACCCCTCGCGGCATTTTCCTGAACTTTTTTATTTTTATTTTTCAATGAATATTTTTTAAAAATCTGCGATGCACTCAAGACGTAGAACCTGAAGCGCGATATAGCGAGGGATGACTGTAATTTAAATGCATGTTAACTTGACGTTCACATTAAATCATTAATCACCTGTGGTGTCCCTTGAAGTCTCCCTCCCTTTCTGGTTCTCCGCTATTTCCTCTACTGCAGTCACGCCATTCAAAAGCTTGTGTTGCACCGAAGGCGGTGGAGTGGGGGGAAGTGATGAAGGTGGTGTTGGAGGGTTGCTGAGATTACTCTAGTTTTTAGAGGAAAGGCAACTTCATCAACAATAAACTTGGCAAAAATGCACCTTATATACACCAACGTGGCCGTTATATTCAGAGATACATAGTGACCTAAAATTAAAAATTGTACCTTAGTAAGGAGCTGGGAATAGTAATCTGGAATATTGTCTATTACTGCATTTCCAAAAGAGCCCTTCAACTGCGTTTTACCATTGGCTGGACTGCTGCCAAAGGGAGCAAACAAATCCAGACTTGCGGTGATGGAAGGCTCCATCAAAGGGAGAAGAGACAGCCCCTGAGAGGATTTGAGGAAGAAAAAGGTGATTACTCAATAGTGCTCAAACCCAGGATAATAAAGTGGTACATAATTGTGACCCCCACAAAGCTCGATGAGTGTCAGAATTCCATTGTGGAGAAAAAGGCTCCTAAAGCGGGAACGTCGACTCGCCAGTTGACTCCCCAGCTATTTTTCTACAAATTCCACTGCAATGTTATCAACCTTAAAGTCTGAGAATCAAACAGCAAGTTGGTGTTAGCACTTGCACTTGTGTCTGCCCTTTTCTCCATAATGTAAGGCTGGTAAGGCTGAAGCCTGCACTATTCAACTGAGGACAATCCGTGCTGTTGGCAACCTTTTGGATGTGCATTGATAAATCATTCTTTTAAACTGTCTTATTTGTGTATGAGACAATATAAATACAACATGATATTGTTCTCTCTCTCTCTCTCTCTCTCTCTCTCTCTCTCTCTCTCTCTCCTTCACAGTTCTTACCTGTTTAAGCTGCTTCATTATTGCTTCTGTTTTTCCAACCTCATCTTTTTTGTTCTTTTTTCGAGCATTTGCCCCCCGCTCTCCAGTCTTTGTGGTCCGCTTGGCTTTTGTTACTGGTGGTCTTTTAGTGATTGACTGGAGATCCTACCATAATAAAACAGGGAATTGAAAAGAGCTGAGATTAACTGTTGATTCAAAAAAAAAATACATTCTACATTATTGAAACCCTATTTGTTTTTACCTCCATGTTACGTGGTGTCTCCTGAAGCTTTTGCTCCAACATTGCAAGCTTACTATTAATATGTCCATTTATCTCATTGTGGATACCATCAGCTGTCCTCTGTGATGGCAACTGAAGACTCTTTGTTCGAAGAAGTTTCTGAAGAAGTTGTTGGCCCGTCTCATTTCTGGGAATTTGGCCCATAGGGTCACCTGGTGGATTCCCGGGGTCTGAGATATTACTGGTATTAAAAGAGTCACCAGTGATCTCTCGCTTAATAGTTGCAGAGGAAGCCTCTCCACTATCTCCCGAATCACAATTAATCTCTCGAGGCTCTTGTTTTATATTTTGCAGTGTGATCTTGCATGGATCCCTTTCATGAGACACTTCACCTTCAACTACTGCTGATGAAACTAGTGGCTGTGGCAGGTTTAACTTGGGAGATGGGCCATTAAGTGGAATAGTGGATGTTGGCTTTGGGGCACATGAACCCTGAGGCTCAGATTTGAGGCCTGATACTTCCTGTAAAGCCTTAGGTATAGGTGAAGCTGCTGCCCTGGCGAATGTTGCTGCCAATGGTGAAGCTGCTGTCCTTCCAACAGAACTAAATGGACTACTTTTCCCAGCACCACAGTCTGATCTTGATGCAGGTGATGGGTGATTAGAGACAGAAGTGGTACCAAAATCTTGCTTATTAAAGGATGCTGGACTTGACACAGCTTCTTGAACAGAGCCAGCAGGGGAACTAACATGAGAAGGAGAAGCGTGAAAGGGACTAAGCGCTCTCACACCAAGACCTTGCCCTTGACCTGGTGGAGTCTGGCGCATACCCATTATTTGTCTTTGCTGAGCAGAATGGGGGCTGCCAGGTGATCCTTGGCCCATAAGTTGACGAGGAGACATTGGTCTAGCCATGTGTCCTAGAGGTGTTGGGCGTACCTGGCTGATCATTGGTCGTGCCAAAGGTACCTGGCCTCTCATCATTTGATGTTGCTGTTGCATCATCTGCTGCTGTTGCTGGGCAGTTGTGTTGTACTGAGGTGAGACACCTTGTGGGGTTTGTTGAGGATGCAGTGCTCCAGGGTCCTGAAAATGTGGAGCCATGACAGAGGACTGGTTTATTACTCCTTGCTGCTGTGATGAACCAACTGGACCTTGTTTAGCAGTAAACACATACGGGTGCTGCTGCTGTGCCTCAAGTCCTGGAATTCTTGGGCCAACAGGTTGTGGGCCTTGAGGACGAATTTGACCCTGTGTCTGTACCTGCAACCTTAACATCTGACCCTGCTGTTGAGCCTGCCTCTGAGCGATTATTGCCTGAATTTGCTGTAACTGCTGGTTAGGAGGTAGGTGACATAACTGCGGGTTCTGTGCAATTAAGGCCTGAATATTAATAGGAGCTCGTATTTGCCCAGGAGGTGCAACTGATCTCTGAGTCATCATTATATGTTGACCTCTATTTAGTTGTTGTTGTTGTTGGGTCAATGCATCTTGTTGCTGATTTGAATTACCAGATACAACAACCTGATTCTGGCTATTCTGCTGTGCGAGCATGCCCTGAATTTGTGCATTTTGTCCCCCTTGCTGCTGAGCAACATAACACATTTGCTGACCTTCCTGTTTTACTGGATCTGTTTTAAGGGAGTTTTGACGTTGTAAAGCAAGTTGCATTTGTTCTTGAGGTTGCAAACCAGCCTGCTGATTGTTTACATAGCTATGCTGCTGTGCTGATCCAGCATTTTGCCCTGGTTGTTGCTGTGTAGCTTGTTGAATCACATAAGCGACAGCTGCTGACTGTGGACCAACCGCCCCTTGCAAGTCCCCACTTGTCCCTTGTTGCATCTGGTTTGGAGTTGAGGAACCAGCTTGCTGGGGTGGGGTCTTAGGGCTAAGGATTCCAACATCTTTAGGAGCTGGGCTTTGAACATCTTGAGAGAGGCCTGGAACTCCCTGCTGCAAATTATCAACATTACCTTGAATGCCACTTGAAGAGGGTGTCCCCATTGGCACTTGCTCTGATGCACCCATTTGTGTCAGTTGCCTCTGCTGTGATATTTGCTGCTGTTGGAGCTGTGCAAGATTCTTCGCCGTATTCTGTTGCTGCTGTGAAAGAAGCATGCGCTGTGCCAAAACACTCTGCTGCTGAGCAGTAAGTTGGCCTTGAGGCCCTCTAAGAACATGCGGTGCTTCATTGGAAACTTGTTGACCCATCAAACCCTGAGGTCTCTGAAGCTGCTGAACTGGTTGATTTCCAGACATGCCTTCTTGACCGGTCATCATACTTGGATTCGAAGTCATTGGCTGAGCCATGACATTTGATTGTGTTTGTCCTACTGCCTGGTTTCCCATCATGCCCTGAGGAACCTGCATAAGGCCTTGTTGATGTTGCTGTTTAGATATCAATCCCGGTTGTAATTTTGGTTGCTGCTGCCCCATTAGTGCATTGCTCATCAATAATTGAGGTGACTGACCACTTAGAGTTCCAGCCTGCTGATTCATAACACCAGTCTGTTGGTTTTGATGCGTCATGGGTTGCTGTCCCATCATTAACTGCTGTTGCAATTTTTGCACCATCTGCATCCTTTGTTGCATCTGCCTTTCCTGAAGAAGCCTTGGATCTGGTCCTTGTGTACCAGTCCCTTGTGGAAAAAATCCACCAGGCGGCCCAGTGCTATGTGCTCCAGGGTTAGGAGCTTGGCTTGCTGAAAATGGATGCACTTGTGGCATTCTAACTGGCATTCCCCCTTGAGGAATACCTCCAGGGATTTGACTTATCATTGGCCCCCCTTGTTGACCCATGATCATTTGTCCAGGCATTTTAGAAAGCATGTGGGGTCCCTGGTTTGAGGGACCAGGTGCTAGCATGGAGGAACCTTGCTGGTGTTGCTGCTGCTTACTTCTGTATTCAGCAATCAGATTGGTGTGCTCTTTCTGTTGCTTACGTACCTATGGGAAAAGACACTTTGTAATTTAGGACATATAAAAGAGATGTAAAAGATAAGCCTATGGAAGAATCCCTCACCTGATCCAACTGTTTCTGTATTTTACTTTGTTCTTCAGTGACTAGTTTTAGCTTTTCAGCATCTGCTTCTGCAAATTCGCGCCCCGCTTTCTTAGCTGTGCGTTGCTTTGCACAGAGTGCTTTACGGGATTTACGGTGTGCTCCTATTTGTTCCTCAAGAAATTTTAACTGCATCTGGAGCAGCTGCTGGGTGTGTACAAGCCACTCTTCATACTGGTGCTGTTCAGCGTCATCTGATATGCAAAAGGGATTTAATTTATTTTAATTTCAAACATGGGTAAAAGAAAACCAAGTACAAATATCACTGAATGCAGAACATACTGATGATGCCTTGCACAAATTGTGGAGGATTCGGCCTTGGCTGAGTCTTATCACTGCCTTCACCTTCCTAAAAGTAAGGGAAGTGTGATCAGTCAATCTAAAACTTTTAACCAGAAATAAAAAAGACAAGCAGAAAGTACCAAGCACAACTCACTGACCTTGGATGATCCAGAACCAATGTGCGCCTGAGCGTCAACACTGCCTGGTGCTGAAGCTAGCCTCTGGGCCAAAAGTGACACCTGTTGTCTAAAACCGTAAAGGAATCAGCATGAAGGTCAATTGCTACTGTAGGGCACAGTGTGAAAAAGTGGTTTTATACTGAATAAATGTATAAATTTTCGAAAATTCAAAAATTACCTATTTATACCAGGAGGAACATTCATGGGGTCCTGAGTCAACACCCTTTTTATGCCTTTCAAAGCCACCATCTTTGCTTTGGCAATAGGGTCCATGATGTCATCGGTCATAAATTTTTCCAGATCTGAAAGGTCATACACTCATTCAATGTGTATGTCGACAGCATGTTATACAAAAGGCCAGGCGAAATAGAATGTTACTCTACCTTTATCTGGGAAAAAGTTGGTAGGAACAGTCTGTGGTTTTGGATGGTGTTGAGGTGCTGTTGGCTGCTGCTGTGGATCAAGGGCAGGATGAATGCTGCCTGGCTGTCCAGCTCGTATCATGGCTTGTGGTTGCACCACTGCCATATGAGCACTTTGTGGCATTGGTGAACTAAGCATCCTCTGCTGATGTGGGTTCAGCATGTGAGGAGGCCTTGGTACCATTCCTGGTTGAGTAACAAGACCCTGAGGTGGACGATGATGGGATAGTAAGATCTGGCCTGGTCCCCCAGTAGGCTGTTGCTGATTCTGAATACTATGAAGATGATTGCTCAATCCCCCTTGTAGAGCATTTAACTGCTGCTGCTGTTGCTGCTGTTTCTGAAGCTCTTTCTTTTCATGCTCTAGTAGGTCCTGAATCAAAAGAGGCAGTTCACTTGCCTCCAGTGAGCTTTCGACTTTGTCAAGGTCAACGGCAGGCGAGTGCTGGCCACCACCATCAGGCAGACTAAGTGGATCTTCAGATAGGTCTGGATGTGGTGTAGCTGGAGGAAACGCAAGGGTATTTGTTTGTGTGGAGGGAGGAAAAGGAACACCGCCTAATCGGACAGTACTCAAAGATGCAGATGAATTCTCTGGCTGAGTTGAGATCTTGGATGGTGTTCCGCTAAGAAGCAGAGAGACAGCTTCACCCATCTCATCTTTCACCACAGTCTGTGTGGATTGTTGAGAATCAACTGAGCTTTTCTCTTCAAGTTTTATTGTGGAATGTTCACTGGTATCTGAAGACTCCACACTGGGAGGAAGAGAAACACTAGACACTGTGGATGCTTCAGACTTTACAGGTATCTGTGTGGAACCTGTGGGTGATGGCTTGGAATTTGCACCAACTTTGGGTTTTTCTTCCACCTTACTGCCTGAACCCTCTCCTTCTGCTTCAACAAGCCGTAACTGGTCAGAAAAAACATCCTTAGGGTCTCCTTGATCAAGCTCTGGGTCAGTGTATGCTAGAAGGTCAAACTCATCACTATTAAGGAGATCATCCAAATGAGGATCATTTGTCTCAAGATTGTCAAGGTTCCCTAAATCATCATCCCCTTTATCAGTATCCAAATCGAGTGCAAGATCATCCTCATCCTCAACTCCGGCTTCTGCCACGGTTTCTCCAAGGTCTTTAGCTGCAAAAGGATCCTCAAGGTCAGCCTCTGGTAAGTCGACAGGCTCTTCTACAGGCTGCTGTTCTCCTGTAACATTGTTCTGAGAACCCTGTTGCTGAATAGTTGAGTGGGAGACAGCTGTGTTTGAATGGGAAGATGGTGGTGTTTGTGACTGAAGTTGAGGTTGAGATGGAGGAATATTGCTCTGTTGTGTCATTATTTGGCCCAAGTGTGCTCGTGGCAACCCCAGTCTGGGACTTTGCCCACCTTCTCCCTGAGCAGCAAAAGAAGGTTGCAAGGATGTTGGAACAAATCCAGCAGGCACATCCTGCTGTGGCATGAATAGGCGTGTTCGAGTCTGAGGTGTCCTTGCCAAAAACTGGGGTCCAATTGGTAGCCTCTGGGCATTATGTTTTAATTCTATGAATTGTGGTGGTGGTCCAGACACAGAGTGTTGCATTGTCTCAGGCCCAGTGCCTTGTGGCAAAGAAAGGGGATTAGGCATGCTTTGCATCCCTTGCATACTAAGAGGGTTGTTTAAGGAAGCATTAAGGTGGTGCCTAGGTGCAATTTCCATTATAGAAGGTTGTGGAAACCTCCGCGGACCAGCATGCTGACCTTGCCACTGTGTAGGAAATGGTGGACAAGGATACATCCCCTGGGAAACACTGGCACCGGGTTGCCTATAGACAATTTTTTTAGGAATCTAAATGTATTATTGCTGCATTTTGCTTAAGAAATAATTTATATAAAAACAAATGATAGCAACATACCTTTGTACATTAGGGTCCATGATACCAGGTGTTCCAGTAGGAGGAGGAAGAGGAGAGGGAGGAGGAGCATGGTGTCTCATCTTCTCATCCACTGTTCCCATAGGCAAAGGTAGCTTGCCTTGGATGGCCACTTGCGCAACAGCTGCTCGGTCCTAATCGCCACATTGGATGTACAAAGCAGTCAAACAACTAAATTTGATAAGATACCAAAAAGAAGCATCACAGTTTGTTATATCTAAAAATCATGTGGCAAAGGAAAAGTGAATGTCACTGAACAGTCTTGAAGATGGAACATCAAAGGAATTACTCAATTTTGTGACATCCACCGAGCCTGATGCAAATAATTGTTTAGTACATACAACCCAGAAGCGTACAGGAAAGCAAACCAACATGAGTTTGTTCATTTTAATAGATTTGATCCATTACAGAGGCAGATCAGCTGAGCACCACATGCAGAGCATAAGCGTTATGAAGCTAATGGTGCCCATTTAAACACCTTTAGCATTTTAGTGTATGCCAGACACAGACAAATAATATAAATGCAACACTTTTGTTTTAGCTCCCATCTTTCATGATCTGAACTCAAAGATCTAAAACTTTTATGTACGCAAAATGCATATTTATCTCAAATATTGTTCACAAATCTGTATAAATCTATGTTAGTGAGCACTTCTTCTTTGCCAAGATAATCCATCCACCTCACAGTTGTGGCATATCAAGATGCTGATTAGACAACATGTCTATTGCACAGGTGTCTCTTAGTGTCTTAAGGTGCCCTGACACTTGCATGATTTTTTATCACGACTTGTCATGACTTGAGTCGTGGCAAGTCGTGCCACGAACCGAAAGGCTTTCAAGACTCTGGTCACGACTAGTTCTTGCACGCGCATTTGCGCGACGAGATTGCACAATTCCCTTCCAGCGCGGTGATGTCAGGGGAGCTGAAGATAAAATCCG
>JAQNCB010000003.1:27803488-27814242 GCA_030068295.1 Euristhmus nudiceps | reverse complement strand
TTGTACCCAGTTTTTCTATGTCCTTATATAATGTCTTACTGTATGTATGTTTTAGGATGGAAGAGTAAGGGGTGAGGGATGAAAGGGGGTATTGTAAATTTTTATTAAATACTGGTATTGTAAATTTTTGTACGTGTGCTTTAAAATTGGAAAAATTTAATAAACAGACATTGATCAAAAAAAATCAAGGCCCGTGGGCCAAAGCCGGTCTGACAAGTCATTTAATGTGCCTCTGGAAGAGCTTTCCAAAAATATGATTATCGTACATTATTTGCCTCAACAATTACCATGAAACCCAATACATCAACCTTCCACTAGGTGGCAGCAACATTCATTCATTCATTTTCCAAACCATCTACTAATTAGGGTCGCGGGGAGGCTGGCGCCCATCTCAGCCAACTCTGGGCGAGGGCAGAGCACAACCTGGACAGCTCACCAGACCATCGCAGGGCAAAAACATGCTGACAGCTATGCAGCTTGACGAAAGTCAGCAATGGTTCTTTTACATCCCTCTCACCACAGACAGTGAGAGACACGGCTGGCCTTTGATAACCCAGTTAGCTGCACTTGGGGGACAACAGTGGCAACTGTTGACGGTGGGGTTTGAACCATCTACCCTGGGATCGGTAATCCAGCACCTTACCACCAGGCCACCGCTGCCCTTAGTAGCAACATATGTCATGTGAGCAGCTATCATTCATGACTCAATAAGGATTGCAGGCCAGCTTGTTGCTGTTAATCATCAGAAAATGGAATTGAATAAAGGAAGTACAGGTGTATACAGGTGTATAAACGACTCGTTGTGCCATGCAGATTTCATGGTCGTCCTTTTAGGATGCGTGAAGTGATTATTCATCCCTCAGTCACCTTTAAATTTAGCAACGTGGCCTGAGTGAAAATGAGTTTGACGGCTCCTAAGTGGCACATCGACAAGGTGTGTGACTATTAACCCGGAGATCGCAAGTTCGAATGCGCATAGCTGTTCGTGGCCGGGAGTCCATGGGAGCTAATTGTCCAAGCTCTCACGGGAGGCAGAAACAGCAGACACGGACTTCCCTGTCACTTACTGCAGTCGCACGCCAATCATGGGCGTCTCTGAGTATAAGGGGCGGATAGGGCGGTTTCAGGCGACATCATCAACCTGCGCGACACCATGTTGAAGACAAAGAACTGCTGCGCCGCTTCGAACTAGTTTGTTTATTCCCCTGAAAATCACTGACCTAAACACAATGCCGAATCGCAAGGGAAACTATTGTAACGTGGAGGGTTGTCACAATAGGTCTGAGGACGACAGTAAAATGTCGACAAAGAGACATTACTACAGACTGCCAGCTGTTATAACAAATCAAAGGAAGGAGTGTGAAGAGTTGAGCTCAGAATTCGTTATCGAGGAGCATGCAGTCAGTGACTATGTAAAATGACCAGGTGATAATATTCATCTCTACCTAGTATGACTGCTAAGACTGAGACCTAGAACCTAAAACTAAACGTCAGGCACGTGGAATCTAATCAACATGTATATACTTCTTGTATTAATATTTTTGATGAAACTGATCATGTAGGTTTTTTATAATGAATACTGAAACTCTACTCATCTCAATTTATATACGGTAATGAAGGATTAGTGCGTAGAGCTATTTACCTTTGCAATCACGACGACATGTTCCTCGAATGCTATCGAAGCTTTCTCCCTGACGAAACCAGCTACAAAATAGCAATAAGCCTCTGTGCTCTTGTAACACCGCAAATCTTCCTTTGTGAACGGACTTGGAGTGAACAACAAGTAGGTAACAATGTCCATGCACGAAAAACTCTGCAGAAGTTCCACGTTTTCTGACCGGTTTTCCAGTTCGTATGGGTCTTCTCCTCCAATAAGTTTCAGTTTATCGTTGTATCTTGACCTCTCGTTGACCGTCAAGGTATCGACATACTTCGTCTGTGCGTCTTTCTCTGGTTTGACGTTTCCTCTAGACATTTTTAAAGAGAAATATTAGGAAAAACAGGATGCCGTTGTGCAGTGGGGCGCTTTGTTTGCTTCTGGGATTGTCTTCAAAATGGCCGCCGGGGGCGTTGCTAGGGGTAACCAGGACATGGTGAAACCGCCCAATAGCACTTTCCCTCCAAGTGTGTTTAGAGTGTTAGACCGTCCCGAAAATACTCATGGCACCGCAGTGCGAAAAAAGGCAGGTGGCTAGCGTTGTATGTCACGGAAGGGGCGTGTGACCGGGAAGGCACTACCTAATGGGTGGGAATTGGATACAACCATAATTAGGGCGAAAAACAGGGAGGGAATAATCCAAAAAGAAAATGAGTTTGACACCGCTGGTTTAGATGGACATGGAGCCTACAGCAGCACGGTATTTGAACTCCTGTAAGGGCATTATCCACACCCTTTCGATACTTACCAAATCTAATTTGGGTGGCACGGTGGTAGCTGTGTGAATCTGAGGTATAGTAGATTCACAAGTATACTTTTTTTCTTTTTAATTTAATTTGATCTCACAAAAACATTGTATGGTTAAACTTAAATGTTCAAACAAAACAAATGGATTCAAGTTTATTCAAGCTACTACAAAGTGTTTTAAGGAAAGCTTTTAGTGACCTCTGATAGTTGGCTTCCTGATGTTAGAGAGTAATTACTGTGTACACTTTAATCCAGAAATGATGCCATATATTTCTTAAATACTGGCAAACTAACTGAAATACATATGCTGATGTATTTCTACAATGTAGACTATATGGTGTGTATTATAAACCATGGCCAAGGAGCAGTGGTGGCCCGGTGGTATGGTACTGGATTACCGATCCAGGGTTCCAGAGATCCGGGTTGGGGGTTCAAGCCCTACTGTCAACGGGGTGTCACTGCTAACCCAAGTGTCCCCAACTGGGTTATCAAAGGCCGGCCATGTCTCTCACTGTCTGTGGTGAGAGGGATGTAAAAGAACCATTGCTGACTTTCATCAAGAGTAGCTACATAGCCATCGGTGTGTTTCCCAGCGTCGGCTGAGATGGGTGCCAGCCTCCCCGTGACCCTAATTAGGATTTAGTGGTTCAGAAAATGAATGAAAGCTGCAGAAAATGGGAAACAAATAATGAGTGTAATGTCCTGTAAAGGGAAATCTTCATGTATTTTAAAATAAAAAAATAAACCACAGTCAGTAATTAGTGATTACCCTGATATATTGCTAATTGGATCCTTTATAGATACTAGTTACACACAGAACTCCAGGTCACTGCAAAAACAAAACACGAGGACTGGTAGAGTCATGCTTTTATTCAGGATTAGAATTAAGCATGAGGTCTAGTACACCGAAGACGTGATTGGTGAGCCATATGCAGACGAATCACAGAAGGATTTTAGGTGGATTTGTGCCCATCTGCACTCCCCATCACCAGGATAATCCTCTTTAACTCACATCTCAACAGCTGTCCAAAATATCAGGAAAAAAAAACACAGGTTACTGTTGTAAATTGTGCTACAGTGACTTTTGCTCAGGGTCTCTCTAGTCTCCATTGGTTGGGATATTTTTCAGATTTTAGGGAGTAATTTCCTTAATTCCTTGATACATTTATTTAAATGATCTGTACATCTCCACTTTGGTGACACGTGTGCTCCATGGAGATGCTTGAAAAAGCGTGAATGTTGTCTAATCTGATTAAAAGGCTGAAAGCAATGCTGTTTGTTTTCATCGAGAGACCTTTAGATTTTCACAGTTAAAGGTCATCATGAAGAACATTTATCAGAATAGCTCGTGTTGTTTGTAATGCAGATTTATGAAAGAACTCTTTCAAATATGATCTTGTGTTCTCCTAAAACAAAACTCAGGACTGTGATTACCAGAGCGATTCTGATTTGGAAAACCTCTGTTTGTTTAACTTGAATTTGGAAACAACCAATTGTCTGAACATTAATAAATCATTAATATCAACATTGATAAGCGTTTAGGCTTCAGCCATAGATAGCATATCTGAAATTAGTGCATCTGTAATGCATAATGACCATGTAATGTCTTTAGTATGAGCTGTCCATATAAAACCAGTTAATGAATAGTTAAAGGCTATTTGTAAATGCGCATTTTGTCCACAAGGGGGTGTAAAATATTAACATTACGGTCAAAGAGGCGTCCAAGATAAAAACATTTTCAGGATCATAGCTTCAAAAAAGCAATAAATAATCTGTTCCTTCAAAATTTCTGTTCTTTTTTAAAAAACTTTTCTAAAGTGTAAAATTAACAGTTTAAGAAGCATCAAAAATATTCACAAATTCATGTTTCAAAAATTACAAATCCTTTTGTAGTTTATCTTAAAAAACTTGAGTTTGAAAAGGCTTTTGTATTGTATTCTTATATTTGTGTAAAAAAAGAATACATACACAGAGACAGCCTACATAAGGATACCGATTATGTAAAAACCAAATCAGATACACCAGACAAACCAACTCTCATTCATAATAACAACAACAACAACAAAGCAGCAAGCAAGAACGCCAGATGTTGGATTCCCAGCTTGGTTCCTGTTCTCGCTGTGCTTGCATCGGTTTCCTCTGGGTACTCCGGTTTCCTCCGACAGTCCAAAAACATGCACAATCGGCTAATTGGCTGTTCCAAATTGCCCCTTGGTGTGAGTGTGAATGGTTGTGTGAGTGTTGGCCCTGTGATGGTCTGGTGAGCTGTCCAGAGTGCACCCCGCCCTCGTCCAGATTTGGCTGAGATGGGCACCAGCCTCCCTGCGACCCTATTTAGGATTAAGCGGCTTAGAGAATGAATGAATGAACAAAACAACAATATGTTCATTCATTCTTCATCTTCTTCTTCTGCTTATTATTATTATTATTATTATTATTATTATTATTATTATAGTAACTGGCCTGCCAGTTCAGGAATTCAAAGTGAGTCATTTGCAGCAGGACACTAACAATGGACGGCTAACAAATATAACAAAGCCCTGTTATATTTTTGACAAATTGCATCAGTGTATGCAACCCATGGAACATTAGCGTAGCCTACAGTCTACCATCAAACACATGGCTGTACTATCTTAAGGCCAGGTTGGAAAAAAAAAAAGACATGAACTCATAAGATTAATTACAAGAGCTTTCAAATGTTTATATATTATAAATCCAAAAGTATAAAAATAGTTTTTCTTTCTGAGAAATATTCCCGCTTCTGTATAAAAACGTTTACTCTGAATCGAACAGGAACACGTGCCACAGTCAAACAAGCAGTGTTATGCGATAGAGTGTACTTCAAATCTATGAATGTCCACAACAGGTGATTTAATTGTACAGCGAAGGAAATTAATAATATTATATTACATACAAGTTCATCATAATTTGTATTTGGATTCTTTTGGGGGTAAGTAGCCTGTTCGGTTAGAATGTTCTGACCCTGACAGAAAGAAAGAAAGAAACAAAGTCATTGCTATCTCCTGTTTTGGCTCTTCAGTCACAAAAGTGAGGTTTCCAGAAAATCTGAGCAACTGCACACAGCAGCCTTGCATACCAGTGAACCCCGACCCTTGTGCCAACCAGACAATCAAAATAGAGCTGATCATGATGTTCTTTTAAACATGTACGGTTCGTTTTGTTCACTTCATTGTAAACTACTCTTGAACTGTCATGCCCCACATTCATGTGTCCTCTGGAAAGAATTTGGTGTGACGGATAGGTTGCAGGAACCTCAGCGGCACCTTGCATCATCACTGTTAGTGGATTCACCGCCATGAATACTTGTGACAGTCCAATCAGGAAGCGAAGAGGCCCGAACGCCCAGTGTGCCAGCCTCTGATCCTCGATAGATGCATAACTGGACACCAGCACACCATCCACAAATAGGTTGCCATGTTCCGTCAAGGGAGCGTACACCCCGATTCTTTCTTCTTGTGAGACAGAAACAATTTTGGAAGGATGCACATGACCATCCCTTCCACAAATTAGTACATAGGATCCCCTTGTGACTTGACTGGCAAAGCTAGCATAGTACTCGTGGGAATGCAGTCGGAGGTTGGGAGCCGTGAAGATGAGGTGATTGGGTGTGATGGTGAGTTTGTGCCCGGTTTCTGTGAAGAGAACCAAAAAAATGGACCTGTGCTCGGCGTCCAAATGTAGGAAGAGGAGGACACGGCTGAAGATCATGCCACCGGACTCAGACAAAGCAAGCACTGAGTCTCCAGGCTGCAGATGAGACATCGGCTTTTGCACTCCCTCAGCCGCAGTCACGAGTGCTGAAGCTGAGAAACAGCCTCCTTTTTCCACTGCAACAGAGTGATCTGAGAAAAGAATAAACAGAACAGCCGCAGTGATTTTGAGTAAAATATTCTGCTATAATATGCAGACAGGTAAAAAACAAAAAGTTAGGAAAAACAGAGTTTCTGTAATACTGTGGAAAGATATTCGCTGGCACTGTTTGGGTTTGTTTGCACCCTGAAAGAGAAGCATCGCTACCAATAAATACAGTCTTCTTCTGACTGACCCCAACAGTGCTAAGACCCCTGGGAAAGGTCTTGACAGCAAGTGTACCTCTGCCCACCCCGCAGTATAAATGGATACCTGTACAGCCGTCCATGACCGGGAGTCCGTGGGATCCAATTGGCTGAGCTCTCACGGAAAGGAGAGACAGCATACGCTCACTTTCCTGTCACTCACAGCAATCGCCGGCCAATCATAGGCATCTGTGAGCTCATTCGGACGAGGGGGCGGATAGCACGTTCCCTCTGAGTGTGCTAGACCGCTCGCTCCTGAATACGCCGCAGTTCGAAGAGGCAGGTAGCTAGCGTTGCATGTCACAGAGGGGGCGTGTGCATACTTTCACCCCTACCTGGTCGGTGGTGGTCGTGTGATAGGGAAGGCAATACCTGATGGGTGGGAATTAGATACGACTAAATTTGGGTGAAAATGGGGAACCCCCCAAAAAATGGGTACCAGTAAAAATAATGGGAGGGTAACCTATAGTGGACCAGCATCCCATCCAAGAAGAGTTGTACTCCGAGTTGCTTCATGCTACAGAACTTGGGATAAGCTCCGGTTGTGATGAGCCACCAGGGCTTTATCCTGTGATTAAACGTTTACGGTATTCGCCGGGCCCCCTTAACAAGACCACTTTATATTAATACAACTGAGCAGCTGAGGGCCAAAGCCCTTTCTCAAGGGTCCAGCACTGACAACTTAGTAGTGCTGGGATTTGAACTTGCACCCTGCTGATAAGTTTTTCAACAAGTTTTTTTTTTTTTCACTAATCACCATGCGCTTCTTTTCTATCCCACTGAGATCGATCGTTTCCAGGGTGACTCTGTCCCCATCCACAGACCACAAGGACCCATTCAATAGTTCACGGAGTATGAAAATTAAATTAATCAGCAAATATATTATCATATAATATACTTTTATCAAAACAACGATTAAAGGGACAGTGTGTAATATTTAGCGGCACTCAGCAGTACCCTGTGGTGAGGTTCCAGGCTGGCACGATCCCAGAGACATGGAAGGTCTAGGTCAAAGTGTATTAATGCTGTTCTGGCTGCTTACAGTGGAATGACACCTTACTGAAACATTTTATGGAAACTGCCCGGCTAAAAACGTTGCACAGTTTATTTTCATGGAGCGCATTTATCCTTGATCTCAGCGTGTAATCTCCACGGCATTGCTGCTCCGGTTGGACCAGTCGAGGCTCAGCAACATTAATGTGGCAATAAAATGAAGCAGCTGATGAGCTGAATGAGCAGGTTATCACATCAATGAACCTTTTCTTTCCTGTTGCCACAGATATAAAACGGGGACTCGAATAATGAAAGAGTGGTGCAGGGAGCATGAGGAATCATTTTGACATATGTATCAGCCCCACAGTATACTGACCTTAACCCTATTGGAAGTTTCCGGGATGTGCTGGAGAAGACTTTATGGAGTGGTTTAGTTTTTCCCTCATCGATTCAAGATGTCGGTAAGGAATGAACCAGACACCGGATGGAAATAAATGTTATTGTTATGATAATTACGTGTTGTAAGCAAGGATATAGGTACATATTCGTGTGTGCAACTTTTTTTTGGCCTGGCAGTGTATTATCTCATGTATATGACTTCCCCAACCCACAAAAAAACACCATATGAGTATATTAAACACTCCGAAAATTACATATGGGTGCATTTAAACTGAAAGAGATTTACCAGCTTTGACGGAGCAGTGCACATGATACTTGGACTCATAGTATACCCAGTCGAACCCGGCCTCGACAGCCAACTGAGCAAGGAGTCCGTACTTTTTTATGTCTCTGTCTGAGGTGGTGATATCCACAGCACGACCTTCGTAATGAAGAGAGCCCGATGGATGATTATCGTCCTCATCCCAGGCTTCCGTCACTCGCAGTCGAACACCAGGCCATTGGTTCATAACTGCAATGGCCAGTTTATTGATGCAATCCTTACAGCGCTGCCAGAAGGGAAAGAGAAGTTATTCGGAGAAATGGATTGAACAATAACCGAGCTATGAAACCACCATAACGTCACACCTCGGCATGATTCATTATTCTCTGCAGATTGCACAGACACATTGCCTTCAGAAACGTACCCAAGTTGAATAAAGACTAAACATCACAGCATTGGGTTGTGTTTTGTCTTTCTGCCTCGGTTTTTTGTTCACTGTTTGACATCAGCAGATTTTGTCTGGACATTCAGCTCCGATAAAGGCCACCTACAACCCCCTTCAAAAATACCTCTTACAATCAAAACAAAGCTACTGTAACTAACTAATCTCCAACATTCTTTGGCCATCTTCAGCGACGTTCGAGAGTAAACTCAAGGTCAGTGTTTTTTTTCTCACAAGATAGTAATATTTTCACTCAGCCTTTTAGGCATGGTTAGTCAGATGGTGGTGTTATTACAGTATCCGTTCTGACTTCCGCCTGTTCTAAAGGATATACAAACCGGTGTGTTGGTTCTTTGTGCTTCGGGGAAAAAAATGTGGTGTGTCGTGAGAAATCTAATGTTTTACAGTGCAGTGAATTGAGACCATTCAAAAAGGAGTGAGAAAAGGGCAAGTGAAAGGGACAGGGGGGTCAAGAAAAGGCGAGTAGAGAAGAAAAGGCGAGACCCAGTTTGACTGAGAGAGCAGACTGGTGGAATGTTTGGGCATGCATTTGTGAATATGACGGAGAAAAGTGAGAAAGTAAGCCGGGCGAAAAACAAACCAGGCCCATTTTTCTCGCAGTGAGGTTTGACAGAGGCGTTTCATTGTCAGAACTACAATAGAGGCTTTTCCGATGCTGACATTACTTCAGCTGGTGGGAATTCTTTACAGACAACCCCGCAGAACTACCAAAACATACACAAAGGACATCTTTCAGTGCTCGACAAGGAGAGGGCACATGCATACATACACATACGCCAACTTCTTGCCTTGGCATCAGAAAAGGCACCTGTGACTCAGCAGGACAGGCATACTGTGCAGAATATATGTGGATAAACGTCCCAGCTATGATTTGAAGGACCCAAGTAATGATTAACTCCTGAGAGGCCCACATATGATTGATTTTATTTTATTTTTTTTTTTTTTTTTTTTTTTTTTTTTTTTTTTTTTTTTTTTACAGGAACTGTGAGAAAGTTTGCCACATATCACCTTGAAGTATTTTTCTGCAGCTGAGGTTCGTCACAGATTCCATTTACTCCCAGTAAGTCCTCAGCAACCCATTTTACACATTAATGAAAAACCATTTACTGTTCCACTAAGATACTGTATGTTTAAGTTACTAATGAGTTTGCACCATTTTAATCATTAAAGGAATTTGTTTGAGTTGTGGATTTCACAAAGTTCACAGTTTTAATTACACGAACACAGAAGGGAAACAAGAATTTAATAATTTCTTAGCACTAAAGACCTCGGTTAAAGATTAATGAACGGCTGCATACTGGGCATAACACGTTAATCCATTTTTATGTGATTAGACAACAAATGGTTTGGTATATTAAAATAATAAGCATTTACACATGTATTACGTTCCGGATTGCCATGGAAATACCTGTGTGAATTGCCCCTGTGTCTCTCCTGCTTCCTGCATCACTCCAGTGAGTGAGTGAGTGCTCAGAATGCTTACAGACCATTGGGTATGCTGGAGCCTATGTTGTTAAAATGTCAAGCAGTCCAGCTAATACAAATGTGCATTTCGTTTTCTGAACCGCTTAATCCTAATTAGGGTTGCGGGGAAGCTGGCGCCCGTCTCAGATGACTCTGGGCCAGGACAGCTCGCAAGGCCATCGTTGGGCAGAAACATGCTCAAGGCAATGCAGCCTACTCTTTATGAAGGTCAGCAATGGTTCATTTACATGCATCTCACCACAGACAGTGAGGGACACGGGCGGCCTTTGATAACCTTTGAGAAGCTGCACTGGGGGGACAGCAGTGATAACCTGGTGATAGTGGGGCATGAACTCGCCGACCTTTGGATCCAGCACCCTACGACAGGGCTACCACTGCCCCATTAACCCTAGAATGGTTACCCTCGAATTTGCTAATGGGGAAGGTAAACCCGGGAGAATTTCACCCTAAATTAAATAATATGTAATAACATGAGTTACACAACCACCTTAATTACACCGGGTGAATTCCACCCTGGTAACCGTTCTGGGATTATTATTATTATTATTATTATTATTATTATTATTATTAATAATAATAATAATAATAATAATAATCCCCAGTGCAGCTAACTGGGTTACCAAATGCAGGCCATGTCTCTCACTGTCTATGGTGAGAGGGATGTAAAAGAAC
>JAQNCB010000003.1:27765670-27776763 GCA_030068295.1 Euristhmus nudiceps | reverse complement strand
AAGCATTTATAGTGTTGAATATGTATTTATTGATATTATATACACATATACATGTACGTATACGTCAGTCATGGGGGGGTCGATCCTACTTCGCGGAAATTCTGTGTTCGCGTAGGGCGTCGACCCCCATTAACCGCGAAAAGTGAGGGATCCCTGTATAGGGTTGTTTCAAATAATCATTTTGTCATCAGAGTTCACTGTGGTTGACTTCATTAATATTATTAATCATGAGAAAAATTTGGTCAGTAAGCACATTACAAGGATCGCAATGTAGGAACACGCTATCTTCAGGAAGCTCATTACAAATTTTCAAAACCATGGTGAGGCAGCAAAATCACTTTGCACATGCTGTCTGCGTTCCCCACGTGACACCGAAGCACTACTGATATTACTATCACCTTGGCCATGGTTGTTAATGTAAATGCCCAGAAGTGAATGTCAAGCAAAATTTGCAAGAACAAACTTCTGGCCTGATACCAAGAAAAGCATCTCGGCGTCAATCATTACTTTGTTTGCACTTTCGGCTTTTAAATCTGGCAGAACTGTGTGCAGTGATTAAGTGTTGCCCCACTATGCCAACATGCTTCGGCATGTTTGTGAGACAGCGTGTCTTTGTGTACCATCAATAAGCGACCCGTTGAGCCACTGCATGTAGTAGTTGTGTGGAAATGTGAGCAGGACTTCATTGGACAGGATGGACATGGGCAGGAGGAGGACTGCACCCACAGCTACAGACAACGTGAATGTACATAACCACAGCCTACAATGGACACGGAGCAAAAGAAAGAGAAACGGCATGTTAGCATATTTTCTTCCCAATAAAACAAGTCCAGCTGTAAAATGCAGTAAAAGCACCACGGTGGAAGGCCAAAGGGCGAACCAGTGCAAACTTTAGCAATCAGAACACAAGAGATAATCAGGGGACTCATACACGTGTCTTTGTTACATAAAACATAGCAGTTCCAATGGTCCACACCAAGCAGTTAATTACTTACGCAATTTTGTTCACAGTGGCATCCTCAGTGTCATCTAGAGAGCAGGAAAGAGAGCGAGAATATATATTACATTGCTGTTATCAGTGTGTATCAGTATCAATGCTGTATATCAGAGCTGCATCGCTGTGATGCATGAGCTTCTTTGCACTACCTGAAAACGTCTGAGGCATTATCATCAAATTTGAAAGCAAAAGACCGATAAAGACAGACGGTGGCAGAGGTAGAAAGAAAATTAAAAGAGCATCAGATGACAAGACCAAAAGAAAAACCAAAAGAAAGACAGGAACAGAGGAAACAATGAGACAGACAGCAAGACAGTCCCACACAGGCAGAGCTATACAAATAAGACAACAAAGAGCAATATGTACGGAAATAGAGAGGACAAGCAAGACAAACCCAAGGGCCTTTTACAGTCTTCAAGAGCGCTGTGGTACATAAATGGAGGGTTACTGTTCCACAGTCTCTACATATTATATACATTTTATATATAAATAAATACACAGTAGTACGGAGCACCTTCAAATAAAAATAATAATAAACAAAATTGTCTGGAAAATCTACATGGAAGTTAAATTTTGGACGAATTTGAGTTTTCCACTTCAAAAATTCTCAATATTGAAACTTAAATAATTTTCAAAAGGACGATGTTTGTCATGCAAATGTTTCCATCCAAAATTCGATAAGCTTCTGTTGTTTCACTAAATCATGCATTGGGGGCAATCTCTCTGATCTGTTCTGCACAAGGCAGCTCTGAACACGGGCGAGAAAGTGTCTGTCCAAAATGTCCACTCCGATATTTCTGTCTCTTGTGATAATAAGAAATATATCGGTTTCCAATCAGATGCACTTTTTATAAAGTACATCTAGGTGTGTAACTTTAGAGCAAAACATCTCTGAACCAGATTCTGAAATGTTGATTACACGAGCATGTGAATATGAGTCCGTCCAAAAGTGTCCACTCCGAAATCTAGCTTTATGCCATCGGGAAATTGCAACAAAAGATTTTGCTACCAATCAAAACTCACCAACAATATCTATTTGTACATATTTTATAGAATGGAGCTGATTTTAACTTCTGAAATCTTACTACTATTGTTGATGATATTTTTAAAAGACATTTTATTGCTTTGGACATGCATACTGTCGAAGGCCACAACTTCCAAGTTCCACCTTGAACATTTACGAAAATGACTACTTAGAAAAAAACATTTTTCTAAAAAAAAAAAAAAAAAAAAAAAAAAAAAAAAAAAAAAAAAAAAAAAAAAAAAAAAAAAAAAAAAATTCTTTTTGACCCCTTTGGGACCGGTTGCTCTAAGAAACTGTGAATATACCCTTATGATCATATGGACACAAAAAGAAAGAGAGAAGGATGCACCCAAAGTACAAATAGACAGCAAGACAAATCCTGTGCAATTAAACCCCACAAAAATATTAATAACAAAGTAATGACTGGTTGCATTTTTAAGAGAACAAATCCAACAAAATGCTTGAGGTCAACATAAAAATGTTAAAAAAAAATGTTCCCGCTTCTGAAACAGCGGCTTCGGAGACATTCAGACTGACAGAATTTGCACGATTCAATTTAACAGCGAGGTAAAAATGTATGAAACAGAGAACGGAAGAAAAAAAAAAAAAAAAAAAACTTGTAAAGCAGACTCCTGGTTGAGCTCCTGCCAAAATGCCAATCAATCTGCATACAGTTTCCAGCAGATCCAACGGCAGCTAATAAAACTGCCATTTTCCAAAATAGTCCGCGAGTTCATAAACAACATTTGGAACGGAGGAAAAACTTGAAGGCATCAGCGGGTTGTGTCTGGATGAAACAGAATAAATGGATGCATGTTGTTAGGCCTTGGGGCGTTAGGGGTAAAGAGCTGTATGCTTATTATCTCTTGGGCACATTCTTCACAACCCCCAACCTCATCACGCTGAGAGGGACATTGTGCAAAGCTGTTCCACAGGCAATGCTACACTGACCCTGGTGGCTCAGAGTTCACATGCATAAAACCCAGTCTAGATGCAAATCATAAAAAGGCATTCACTAGCCAAAATACTTCAGACGGAACAAAGGGGCTTCCGCGTTTCTTCAGTACATTTGCGCTGCAATTTTCTGATCCTGCTTCATGAAATCATGTTTTCAATGTCGGTGCAATGGAGAGAAAAAAAAACACTTTGATTTTTGAAAAGTGCTCAGGGCGAGCATACTCACCCGTAACAAACTCTGCATTCTTCTTAAAGTGTGTCAGAATGAGGTAGGACAAGATGTATAGGCAGACAAAAAGCTGTATGCAAATCTGCAACAAATTAAAGAAGAATAATTACTGGGTGTTCAGGATCGCTGTATAATGACTTACAAAACAAAACTGCACATCATAACTATGGTGCTTATTATATAAATCCACACGCACACACCATAACTTGAACATAACAGTGAGTATTCTGTCCATACTCACTACATATGAGCAGTCGCACATTCCAATTGGTTAATATACTAATAGGATATCACAGCATATACCATCACAACAGAAAACAAAAACGGACTGAGCCGTAACCTGTGCTGAGCTAACCTCATGCAAATTTCATGAAAGTGGGCCAGTTAGAGTGCTGGGCTCATGATCAGGAGGTCGTGGGTTCGAATCTCTGAGTCCCCCACCGTGCTAGGAGCCTGGGCAAGATCTTAACCACAAGTGTCCACTGGGCACCAGTAAAAATACTGGGAAGGTAACCTGTGATGGACTAGCATCACATCCAGGAGGAGTTGAACTCCTAGTCGCTTCACGCTACAGAAACCAGGGATAAGCACAATCCTGATGAACCACTGGCTCGGATATAAAAGCTCATGATGAGCCACTGGGCTCAGGTGTAAAAGTATAAAAGCACACAGACCTTAATTCCATGGAAAGTAACAAAATTTGGAATCTGATGGGAAGAATATTTTTTAGAATTAGATTTTTTTCCCACATTTTTATACATACTGTATATAAAATGTCCATGTGTCAAAAGAAATGGATCCATTACAAGAAATGAGCCTAATAAGCTCACAATTATGACCATTTATGTATCATTACTCAAGAAACCCAAAAACCATAACTACATTTAAAATATGATTAACTGTGCAGTTGTAGGTGTGAAGAACAATAAAGTCATTAAATTTGCACACCAGTTATGAAACTCTGCTGCACTTTTCTTAAAGTGGCGTTTCATTTGTTTGCTTGGTTCGAAGAAAAAAAAATCCATTTCATTATAGAGAATAGGTACTTCAGCACTTCATCAGTTGAAGGCGGCTTCCAGTACCATCCAGAGTACAAAATAAAACGTTGGAACCTCTTCCATCTGAGTGTACCCACACCCACATACTTACAATCGCAGGCTTATCACTCGCACCACACTGTGCTCATTCACAGCTGATCATACACCCATGCAGCCTACGTGCAAATGAGCGACTCAAGGACTGAGCAGGCCAGTAAAGGCATATGGAAATAAAGTAGTGTGAGGAACACGATGCAAGCATAACGATACAAAACGCAGTGGAAAACGTGGCACAGCCAGGGGGGGAAAGGTTGGATAATACGGCACAGTTTAAATGATAGACTACTATTTTATATTGGGGCCCAGCGGTGTAGTGGTTAGGGTGCTGGGCTCATGATCAGGAGGTCACGGGTTCCAATCCCAGTCGGACCCCAACCGTGCCAAGACCTCTGGGCAAGGTTTTAACTGCAAGTGTGCCCCTGTTCACCCAACAGTATAAATGGGTACCAGTAAAAATAAATAAATAATACTTGGAAGGTGACCTGTGATGGACTAGCGTCCCATCCTGGAGGAGTTGAACTCCTCGTCATTTCACGCTACAGAAACCAGGGACAAGCACTGGCCTGATGAGCCACTGAGCTCGGGGTGCGAAAGCACAACAGGCTTTAGCTTACTACCTTTACCGACTATTTTATATTATCCAGTTTGATGGAGCTAGGTTGATAGCAAATCATGTGTTACTTAGTTTCATATTTACTACTTTTCAAGTTTAGAGAAGATCTTTAGCGTTATCTTTTAGCGTTAGCTCCCTTTTTATTATTATTATTATTATTATTATTATAGTATATTATTTTATTCTATTTTACACTATTTCTTTTAACTTGACTGCAATTGTGTGTTTCTTGATGGGAACTTGAGACTTAAGCATTTCACTGCCAGGAATTGCTTAATGTAATTTCTTGCTAGTGACAATAAAACTCTTGAATCTGGTATAAAAAGCCAATGTTAGCGAGATTGTTGATGCTGCTACATTTCGCTTTATGTCAATGAGCACAATGATGGGCGTTGAGCATTTGACGACAGTTTTAATTCCAAAAAAACAACACGTATCCAAGTATGTGTGCAAGTGTGTGTGTGAGAGAGAGAGAGAGAGAGAGAGAGAGAGAGAGAGAGAAAGAGAGAGAGAGAGAGAGAGAGATAATAACAGGCTAACAATTTTCAATTAAAAATAATAGTCAACATAAAGCATGAAGATAGCTGATGTTCAAGTGATCGGTAAGCCTGTTATCAGCAAACATCATTAAAAATGTAATTAGCTAACTCAGCTATTAAAATTGAATAGCTAGTGCTACGGTGCTACTTATTTAGCTTTTATATTAGTGCACTGCAAGAATCCAGCCTTATGAGGATGTCCCGGTTCTGTTACACGTGCTCCATTATTGGGTTTGAGAATGAAAGAAGGTAAACTTGCATGAGACAGAGAGTACAACATTTTCTCCAGGGTTTAAGTAATAAGAAAAAAAATAACGTGGAAAGTAATTTAAAAAAAATAGTAATTAACATTTAATTGTATTATATAAATACTCAACATGGCATACTTTTCATGAAGTTAAACAGCATAATCGAGACGGACTCGGTATTTAGCTCTATGTGTGATCATTAATACGGATAAGTACCAGTCTATTTTACATGCATGCGTGAATCATTGATTATTCCACAGTACAGTAGAATAAACTGTTTTCCTTTCCGAAGGAAAACCCTGCACAGCTCTCAGTACTCATCAACTCTGTGCTGCCATGGAACAAACTGGCACAGGTCAAAATGCCCTCCAGCGCACACAAACACACAAGTCTTGTGTTTATTGAAGGGAAAGAATAAAACGATGTAATCAATTTCATGCAACTGGCAAGAATGAAAAGGCCAGGAATCTCTGCTCAGTCTTCATGAATGTGAACCAGGAAATGAAAAGGCAGTGACAGATGGAGGAAAATGATTGTGGATCAAATCCATGTGGAAAGTAAAACCAGATGAAAGTGGCTGACCAAGATAAAGGGACTGAGTGCCCTCAACTTCAACAAATATTCAGCGGTTGGCAACCCGGAGCATTTTAACCCATTTTTGACCAACATTATAACATCACGAGTGCTTAAATATCGCAAGAGTATCAGATGTATTGTGACTCGTCACTGGTATTTTGGCACGATTCTCGAGATCGCAGGGCATGTTTCAACACCTTCACCCACATAGCAGTTTGAGAAAAAGGGGAGCGACTTGACACAACATCCTTTTGTATTTTTTATTCCTTTGATAAAATGATGGCACAGTGCATTAATTAACATTAAGCCTCTTAGTGATTTTAGAGATTTCGTTTCTTAATCCCCTTCAAGATTACATTGTATGAAGAGTTTGAAAATCTGGTTTTGGCTTTTGGGCGTTTTCAAGCAACGCAAAGTGAGAAGCAAACGGATAATAAAAACACATCCTGCCACCCCAGGTAACACCGGATGAAGAGGTCAGAGAAAGGAAGATGGGCAGGAAACAGGAATTTCAACCCCAACGACCAAACATCAGCAAGAATGATCGCTGTGACCGCTGTCTCTGGGATGGTTAAAAAAAAAAAAAAAAAAAAAAAAAAAACTGCAATCAGATGTACAACTGACTATCTCTAGGACAATCTTTCCACTTGACGTACTACTGTCAGTGAAGAACCCATCGTTCCACTCAATAGTGACAGATGCCACTTAAGACATTAAACCTCAACCAACGTCACCAATCCACCCTGTTCTCATTGGCAACAGGACAAAGCATTCAAGGAGGAGCGGCTTATGGCTTATTAATATACAAGGTATTTACAGTGACGGAGAAGCAAAGTGGTTTTTCCATTCAAATGGGAAAAAAGAAAAACAAAATGAAGCTAGGTGAAGTAAACTAGAATAAAAAGGTTTGGATACGATTTAATGCATGATCAAATAAAGGTTGTTCTTTCTGATACTCCATGAACTCATTGTAGAATGAATTTTACAACTACACTCAGGCTGAATACAAAAAAACTTGATTTCGAAATTATGTTTATAAAAAAAAAAAAAAAAAAAGTCTGAATTATTTCGGACCATGACTGCTATCCAGCTTGCTTGAGGACTTGTCAACTCTTTCAATAACTAAATACAGCAGTCAGCAGCCTATTGTCAGATATAATTTATTAGAATATTTAGCTCGAGGAGGTGCACATGGGTGCAGAGTGTCATAGTAGTTAATACGATTGCCTCGCAGTAAGAAGGTTTGCGGTCCGGGTTCAATTAGATTATTTTTGTGTGGAGTATTGGCAGGGCTGTAATGGTCAAAAAATAAGTGACTACACGATGGCAGCGAAGCGACCAAGGCGGGTGGAGCAGGGGGGAGGGGTGCTTTGAAATCATTTCGCGCTTCATCTCAGCGTCTGGAAGGGGCTTTGAAACTATTTAGCGCTTCATCTCCGCGTCTGCGTCTGGAAGGGGCTTTGAAACTATTTAGCGCTTCATCGCCGCTTTTTATTTACACATTAATGAAAATTTACATTGATCAACTATAAAGTAGACCAAATTGAGTCAGTACTCAGCCACTAAAACAAGTGGGTACACGCCGTGTACCGGCACGTCCCCACCACTACAGCCCAGAGTACTGGTACCAGGTACTCCACTTTTCTCTCACAGTCCAAACACATGTCAGCATGGCTGTTCCACATTGCCCCTTGGTGTGAGTGTACTTGATCGGTTGTATGTGTTGAAGCTGTTCAGTTTGAATTCGCCCAGTGTCAGCTGAATGAGGCTCCACCCTGCATGCGGCCATAGTAGGATGAAGCTGTTCACCAAGTGAGTGTGGGAGTAAGTTGCAAATGCATGGATCACTTTAACAGGTACAATAATTAGGCTAATGTGAGCCAGCGTGGTAGCGTCCAGTCTTATTGTTATTAACTTTTTATTATTAACTAACGTCAAATAGCTTCTGCTGGAGAGATAATATTAGCTAAGGTCACTACATGGACATACAGTGGTGTAACAAGTTGGATTGCCACACAGCTCCAGAGTCTCCAGGTCAATCCTCAGCTCGGGTTACTGTTTGTATGGGGTTTAGGATGTCCATGGGGGGGCCTCCACTTTCCTCCCCCTACTAACATACGGCTGGCAGTAGACGGGCTACTCTTAATTACCCTTAGGTGTGAATGTGTGTTGCTCTGCAATAAACTAGGAGTCCTATCTATCTATTGAGCACTTCTGCCACGCACCCCGTGTCCTTGGGGTCGATCCAACATAGCGGTGACCAGGGCAAAGCAGAGTGGTGGGTGGGTAAATAACTATGACCGTAATCTATAACTCCATGGTATTTGTGTCCCTGTTGTACAATCCTATATCCGTTAAACATTCCATCATTCTAATAACTTCGGTGCTTAAAGCAGCAATTTTCACAAATAAGCTACGCCATTCCAACTTATCCGGATTGTGTGTTCACTAAGATAAACATGGGACGAATAAACTACGCTAAAGGTGGAAGCTTAAAAATATAACTCTCACTTAAAACCTTATGTTGCTCACCAGTCCGAGGGTTTTTTTTTTTGCTTGATATATAAAACAACTGAACCTATTCACGAAGAGGACCGCCACTCGCCAAACTACCTGGAAAAATGTGTGCAGGCTGGATCATACAACAGCACACTATACAGAGCGGAGAGAAGAGAGCCATGCACTTTTCTAAAGTACGGTATATAAAATATGTACATGATGTACACACACACACACACACACTATTTTTAATTTGACAATTACCCTACACCACTCTTTTTCTCAATCCTGGCCCAAGTGTTCTTTTCAATTACAGACTCTAACGTTTTCAACATGTTGAAGTGAGCCTTTGGGGGACTACGAGCACAGGAAGAGCATGCTTACAGGTCTTTCATTCATTCATTTTCCAAACCGCTTATTCCTAGTTAGGGTCACGGGGAAGGCTGGCGCCGATCTCAGCCAACTCTTGGCGAGGGCAGAGTACACCCTGGACAGCTCGCCAGGCCATCGCAGGGCAGAAACACGCTGACGGCTTTGCAGCCTACTCTTGCGGTCTTGCAAAAACAAATTATAGTTCTGTTTTCCATAACCGCACAGGCCAGGACATGATCATAACACCAACAGCTGGTCCAAGAAACACCAGGCCTTCATTTGTCGAGTTCTTAAGACACCAATCTGTTCCTGCAACAGCTGAGTCAACATACAGGTTGGATTTCTCAACTGACCCAGATTTACCCAATAACAATGTGATTCGATTTCACCCCGATTTGTTTATTACATTATTGCATATGGGTGGGGTGGCACAGTGGTGCAGTGGTAAGCATGTCCGCCTCTCAGCAAGAAAGTCTAGGTTTTGAGTCCCGGGCTCAGGTAATTCTCTGTGGAGTTAGCACGTTCTCCCCTTGCTTGTGTGGATTTCCTCCGGGTACTCCAGTTTCCTTCAACAGGTAAAACATCTGCAAATTACATCAATTCTCCCTGTGCTAATCTGGTGACTTGCTCAGGGTGTAACGCACCAGTGTCGGTTGAGATAGGCTCCGGTCTCCCTGCAACCCTGGTAGGGTAAAGCGGTTCGGCAGGTGACAGAGAGAGTACATCAGAAATTATTCATTGAAGTTTTCTGAAAGTTGCTAAGTGGATGATTTGTGCAGTCCAAGTGTAAAGGTCAGCATCACTGCCTCGTTGTTTCTCCCAGACTGAAGTTCACTTTGTATGGCCAAGTCCAATAAACCAATCATGATAATACAGGTGGCTGATTATTTTGTTAATTTGCAAAGGCATAAATGACTCTGTTTGAAATTAAAATGGTTATGTGGACTACATCAAAGTAAATATTTATGCTATTATGATAAGACCATTTGTATAAAAAAAACAAAATTTAAAATTATATATATTTTTGTTTGTTTAGTTCCCATTGAATTTTATTTCACTTTATACTGTATAATGTACCGGTCATATTTACCTTAAACTGATTGGCTGTGTGTTTTTGGTTTTTATTTCATTACTCCCAGATTGCTTTTTTTTTTTTTTACATTTGGTCCTGTCTTGGGTAAGTCTGTCTATTGATAAAAAAAAATACTAAACACATTTATATATGTTTTAGAAATGGTTATGCAGTTCAAACATATTTTGACTTGGTACAAAAGACATTTTAGCCATCTGTTCACTTAGATCCTGAATTAAACTTTTGAAGTTTTAAGCAATAAAATGTAAATCACCATAAATAAATTTAAAAAAAACTTTAAAAAAATAATCAAGTGACCTCATGTTAAGCTTAAGCATACTGAAATATATAGTGGAGGGTTGAGTTTTATATGAGGTGTGGAAATAATACAAAGTTAAAAAATTAAAGCTTAAGCAGACAATTATTTATTTTTTGCTGCATTTTGCAATCATGCGTCCCAGCTCTCTGAACACGCTGGCAGACATCCTCTTTTTAGTGGGTTTTTGTTTGCTCATTTTGTAACTGGATGATGTTGTCCAGGAAATGTAGCTTGTGTTCAAAATCTGATATCAGAGTAAAAATAAGTAAATAAAATAAAAAGTTCAGTCCAACTTACGATGATTTCTCGAACCCGGTCGTGGAAGACCTGTTCTCTAACACACACGTCGTCCGTTTCCATCCTCCGAAATCATATCCTGAAGAACAGAACGTACAAAAGATCCAGGCATCTAAACTTAAAGCAACCAGAAACAAACTTTCCGTTTGTTCCAATTGAGTCTCTCTCTCTCTCTCTCTCTCTGCGTGTGTGTGTGTGTATGGATGTGTGCGTGTGTGTCTCTCTCTCCTCCCCCCTCTCTCTCTCTCCTCCCC
>JAQNCB010000003.1:27616504-27627540 GCA_030068295.1 Euristhmus nudiceps | reverse complement strand
TCTCTCACTGTCTGTGGTGAGAGGGATGTAAAAGAACCATTGCTGACTTTCGTCAAGAGTAGCTGCAAAGCCGTCAGTGTTTCTGCCCTGCGATGGCCTGGTGAGCTGTCCAGGGTGTACTCTGCCCTTGCCCAGAGTGGGGGCCAGCCTCCCTGCAACCCTACTTAGGATTAGGCGGATCAGAAAATGAATAAGGAAATTAATGAATGTCCAAAGTCTGAAACGTTTTTATTTCCAAGCTTTAGTTTTAACCTTGGGCAGAATATTTTTTTCACCCAAAATAGTAATTAGCCAATTCACAAAAAATTTGTTCTCTGGGTTATTCATGGAATCTGTGTCTGCGCAGCCTTAGTATCGTAGAAGTGGCATAGCGGGTAAAAGCAGGAAGGCCCTGAATTTGAGTCCCGGGCTCGGGTCGGGTGTTTCTGTGTAGCGATTGCATTTATTCCTGTGATTTTTTTTTCCTGTGGGTTTCCTCTGGGTAATCCAGTTTTCTCCAACAGTCTAAAAACCTGCACATTAGGCTAACTGCCTTTTTCAAATTGCTCCGAGGTGTGAGTGTTGGAACTGCAATAAACTATCGAGCTGTTCAGTATGTACCCTACCTTTGCCCGGAGTAGGCTCAGACAGGCTCCAGTGACCCGTGACCCTAGGAGGATAAAATAATTCAGCGAATGAAAGAATGATTGAATGAATACAATTTTATATTAAGATCTTGTACTTTATTTGCACATAGATGGACATTTACTATGTATGATATTTTTTATAAGAACTTAGTGAGGCTTTCAGTAGTTGTAGTCGTTCAATGTAGGTGATTGCAGGATATTGTATTCAATAGTGAGTAATATAAATACGGTGGTGTGCATGTGAAGTCCACAGAACACTCACTTTAGATTGTCCTGCAGGCAATATCACTAAAGAGGAGGCCCAGTCATCATCTCATCTCAACATCGTGGGCATGGTTGGATCCATTGATAATGACTTCTGTGGAACTGACATGACCATCGGCACAGACTCTGCTCTTCATCGCATCATGGAGGTGGTGGACAGCATCACCACTACAGCCCAAAGGTAGGGTATGTGGCGACATACAAACATTTACACCCACTGCAGCCGTCCATATCTGGCCTCTAATTTAACTTCATCTATTCATTTTGCGTCTGAGATTTTTTTTTTTTATTATTATTTCTTTGGTTCACAGTCACCAGCGTGCTTTCATCCTGGAAGTCATGGGAAGGCACTGTGGGTGAGGGTACCGGAAACAAATGAGTCAGTAATATTTACTGTGATATGAAACGAGCAAAATGAACTCTAAGCACTGTATACTGTACATGTGTTTTTTTTCTCAGTTATCTTGCCCTGGTTACTGCGTTGGCATGTGGGGCTGATTGGGTGTTTATTCCAGAGATGCCACCAGATGACTGCTGGGAAGAACACTTGTGCAGGAGACTGATGGATGTATCTACCCGTCACATTCATGTTTTAATTTTATAATGAACAATCATAGCTTGCAAACATTAGTAGAAGCAAAAAAAAAAAAGAACTGTTTAGTCACTCACTCAAACAGTTTTCCCAAACTGCTTAATCCTACTTGGGCCTGGAGCCTATCTCTGCTGACACTGGGTGAAGGTGGAGTACACCTGAACAGCTTGCCAGAACATCGCAGGGCCAACACACACAACCATTTACAATTGATATTGGTCATCCGTACAGTATAGTTTGTGTGTATGTAATATTTTTCAGCAATCCAGATGCTACCCATAAAAAGCTCAAAACTGGGTAATTTTATCCCATGGATTACTAGCGGAGTACAAACCAATGGATAACAGGCGGTTTTCCCCAGAAGTGAGGTAAACATGTTGGGCGGGGTTTTCCAGCACAAGTTGTGTGGGTAAGGTGCTGGATTGCTGACCCAGGGTTGGGGGTTCAAGCCCCACTGTCAACAGTTGTCACTGCTGTCCCCCCAGTGCAGCTAACTGGGTTATCAAATGCCGGCCATGTCTCTCACTGTCTATTGTGAGAGGGATGTAAAAGAACAATTGCTGATGTTCATCAAGAGTTGGCTACATAGCCGTCAGCGTGTTTCTGCCCTGCGATGGTCTGGCGAGCTGTCTAGAGTGTACTCTACCCTCGCCCAGAGTAAGCTGAGATGGGCGCCAGCCTCCCCATGACCCTAATTGGGAATAAGCGGTTTGGAACATGAATGAATGAATGTTCCAGAAGCAACTATGGCAGCAATTTGGAGAGAATGGGCGTAAATTGTGACCTATTTGAACCAGAAAGGGAAGAGTCTTGGGGAGACAGTGAGACTGTCAGGGCGGATCTTAGAATCCACCGGGCGATGGGGTTTTAGATCCATTCGCACGACCGACACTCGGAGAGAGAGAGAGAGAGAGAGAGAGAGAGAGACGATGGATGAAACAGAAAGTGTATTTATTCCGGGAATTCCTACCAACGGCTGACTGAAGCCAAAACGTGAACACACACACAGTGCCCAGACTGACAGGGTTAAAAAAAGAACAAAACTAAACTAAACTGATTATCAGCAGGCAGGAATCCCGAAGCACAGACAGACATATAAACAGGAGAATGCACAATTCTCTACAGACAGAATAACGAGACAACAAGTGTAAACCCGATTACGTAAATAAGATGAACCAGCAAACAGCCTTTGCACTAGCCGGCTCTATGTAGCAGCAGAAAACCCGATTCAGCTGCAACTCGATTCAGCTGGGGGATGAGGATACGCCACTGAGCATGCGCGAGATCAGGAGAGGCACGTGGGGCGCTAGAGTCGTAACAGCGCCCCAAGTGGCGGAATCGCGCAGCGGTGTGACAGAGACGTGACATTCTATGTGAGTATGAGTATGCTGCCAACGATGTGCGTGATGGTAAATCCAAAATGGCGTAGGCAGAAAACGTTTTGACAACTCGGCTTTCCTGTCACCGGTTGGCTTAGGACCAAAAATAAATGTACTCTGTAATTTCTGTGCTTGTTTGTGCGGCTCAGCACTGGGCCATAATGTGGTATGATGCACTGGTCAGTGACGCAGACCAGCCAATCCAACGAGTTCGCATCATTTCCAGGCCGGAAAGGCTAATCAGAAAGGCAACATGTCTCTGAGCATGCCTTATGTTTTAACACTCGCGCAGACTTCAAAATTGGGCGAGGACTGATGTCGCCTGAAGAAACCGCTGATGTTATACGTGACCGTCTTAAATAGCTAGTAACAGTAATTTACCACAGGTACACTTTTAAATGATTATGAAAGTATGGAGAGTTTGCTTTTCACCTGAGCACCTATTTTTAACAAAACCTTCCCATAAAGTACATATCTGCATTTGCCTCTTTTGTTTTGTTTTTTTGCATGTTATATGGATTTGATTAGACCAGAAACAGAGGATCTCGTCTGAACGTGATCATTGTGGCTGAGGGAGCCATGGATCAGGGTGGCAAACCCATTACTTGTGATCAGATCAAAGAGGTAAACAGCTAATCACCAGATTTATATCTGATTTAGAAACACACTAAAAAAAAATCAAAAACACTACATTTGTTCAAAAAAGTCAACATCAAAGTACCGGTATACATTGATGCGGCTAGCCACCCCCATACACCAGCAAACTCCTTTCTATCATAAGCAGCATTTGTAAGGTAAAGTTCAGGAACCACACGAGAGACAGGAATCCAAAAGGTATGTTTTCTTGATTTGAGGACGGGGCAAAATCCAAAAATCACCAGAATGACAAAGTCCAAAAATGTAATCCAAGCGGAGTCATTAAACAGGCAGGAGTCATACTGAGGACATCTAAACATGGAAACAGTAATCAGGCAACAGGTAGCAAAAACCAGAGGGGAGAATAAAGCAAAGGGTGAAGACTGTGAAATAGATGGGACTCATTACATGAAACGTAATGGAAAACAAGAGGCTAGGTACTGAGAAAACTAGTTCAACCTTCTGACAAAAGCTGTGAGTAAAAAGACTGCTAATATACCTTCAGGGAAGGTCACATGCTAAAGCAGGGAACAGGTGATTGGATTGGTGGTGCAACAAACAGACTAACTCGGAGACAAGGCAGGGAAAAACAAATACAATGAAACTGCGACAAGGAATGAACTCAAAAACCTAGGAGTACAATAATAAAAAATAAATAAATAAAAGACAATAATCATGAGCACAAAATAAGCACCTGAACATGACCAAAATAACCACAACCATGACGGCGCTAACAGTTTCAGTTTCAGCACCTATATTAGCCTTCACTCCCCACATACATTAATAAGCCTTGTGCACCCATGACCCCTTTTTTGGATCCCCTTTAGTACGTACATGCCACTGCATACCAGAAACACCCGACAAGACTTTCTGTTTTGGAGATGAATCGACCCAGTCTTTTAGCTGTAACAATGTTGCTCTAGTCGAGGTCACTCAGGTCCTTATCCTTGCATCATTTTTCCTACTTGCAACACATCAAATTCTTCACATCAAAGTATTTTTCACTTTCGGCCGAAAACATCCCAGTCTTTCCAGGGGCAACTGTACCGATATAATCAATGTTATTCACTTCACCTCTCAGAGGCATAATAGTTTTATCATTATGGCTGATCAGTGTGTACTACTACATAATTTTAACTCCCTGTTGTCTTCTCTCTATGCGTAGTTAGTATCTAAAAAGCTGGGCTATGATACCCGAGCCACTATCCTAGGCCATGTACAGAGAGGAGGGACTCCTTCAGCGTTTGACAGGATCCTGGTGGGTTTTTCTTTGTGTTTCAGTTGTCTGTTATGTTGCTTATTGCCATGTACAGGGATCCCTCAGTTTTTGCGGTTAATGGGGGGTCGAGACCCCCCGTGAAGACCGAATTTCCGCAAAGTAGGATCGACCCCCGGACTAATGTATACATATATATATAATATCAATAAATACATATTCAATGCTATAAATGCATATAATAACAAACATTCAAAAACAACACATAAGATGTAAATAAAATAAATAAAATATAAATAATATAAAATACATATGTGTAATTGTAAATAGATGTAAATAAAATGTAAGAAATGCCTTGACTTCCACCTTTTCTGCCATACGGATGCTGTTATTTCAGAGCCGAGTCCCAAACCGATTCCCAAACTAGAGTCGGTAGTGACCTTGCTGTCTTCCCTTAACTATTTCCCTATTTAATAGTGAAAGAGTGAAGGGACCGGCCGCAAGTTCACTACTGACTCCGGTTTGGGATGCGGCCTCTGAAATCTTGTAAGCTGATTGGTCGAGACTAATTTCCCACCGAATCCGAGTCAGTATGAATATTTTTTTAAAAATCCGCGATGCAATGAAGCCGCAGAACCTGAAGTGCGATATAGCGAGGGATGACTGTACTGAACATGGAACATTCTTGTTTTTTAAAAAAAATGAAGGCTTTTCCTTGTTCCATTTGTTCCCCGGGTCAAATGTAATAGGGCAGCAGGATGGGAGTGGAGGCTGTGATGGCCCTGCTGGAAGCCACTCCTGACACACCAGCTTGTGTGGTCTCACTCTCGGGGAATCAAGCAGTCAGACTGCCCCTGATAGAGTGTGTACAAGTGGTATGTACAAAGAGTTATATATTTTTTTAAAAATAGAAGCTTTGGATAATGGGATATTGCAGCCGTCTTAACCTGGCATACACCAGAAGAAAGCACAAACATGATGATGGTGTTGGCCACTCTTTCCAACAGACCAAGGATGTCACTGTCGCGATGAAAGAGGGCAGATATGAGGATGCTTTGAAACTCAGAGGAAGGTGAGTGTTTGCCTTTAAATCCTTGGTTCCAGACATTTCATTTGTTAGTCTACAATGTACTACACTGGAATGCTGTGATCTCATCTACAAACAAAATTTTACTGGTACCCATTTATAATGCTGGGTGAACAGAGGCACACTTGTGGTTAAGACCAGGCACGGTGGGTGTTTCACAGAGATTCGAACTCATGACCTTCTGATCATGAGCCCAGCACTCTAACCACTACGCCACCGGCCCCACATGTTCTATATTGGCATATTATGACATGGTCCTTTCGGTGAAAGCGTCTGAAGCTGGTTCAGACGCTTTCACCGAAAGGACCATGTCATAATATGCCAATATAGAACAAGTGGGGCCGGTGGCGTAGTGGTGTGTGGTCCGTTTTATAGTTTTACTTATGCTTTCCTTATTTTCTTGTATAGTATATGCTGAAACAATTATTCCCCTCAGACTCAGTGGATATCACTCAATAGTCTCCATAAAATTTTGATATGACTTTTTGAACAATATCCACCAAGCTTGCAGTAAAAATTGTGATTTATTATCCTTTTTTAATATTTATTTATTTGTTTGTTTGTTTATTTATTTATTGCAAGCTTGCTTGATTTACTGAGTGACACAGTAATATTTCTGTTCTCAGGAGCTTTGAGAATAACTGGAACACGTACAAACTGCTGGCCCATGTGCATATCCCTGAAGTCAAGGTAGAAAAAACATGAGCTCTGGCTTTGACATTTAATTTGCTTATTTCAATACGTTATCACTACGGTAATCTCCCAAACTGTATTATGAGAGCTACTGATGAAATGTACACACTTCACTCATGCACTATCTCTTTCCATCTCCCATTCGTATCTCTTCTTATTTTCAGAGCAATATTAATGTGGCTATTCTGAATGTGGGCGCACCCTGCGCAGGCATGAACGCTGCCGTGAGAGCTGCAGTCAGGATTGGCATTCTGCAAGGACATAGCATGCTGGCAGTGAATGATGGTTTCGAGGGCTTGGCTGAAGGAAAGGTGAGGAATGTTTTACTTCTGTGCTTCATCACCACACATCCCAAACTATCCTTTTTGGATAAGAAAATAGATGCTGTTTATTGTGTAGAAACAAAAGAATTGATCTGATCCTTAGATTGAACCAATCATTTGGAACAGTGTTGGTGGCTGGACAGGAAGAGGAGGCTCTGTTTTGGGAACCAAAAGGTACTCATGGCTAATTACATTTAAATACATTTTGGCACTTGCTGACTATCATCGCCTTTTATTATCACCTTTATTTTTTGAGGAGTTCTCGCATGTCTTTCCGTATTTGTGGTAGAACTCTTCCAGCAAAGCATATAGAAGACATCAGCCTGAACATCGCCAAGTACAACATTCATGCTCTGGTCATTATAGGAGGTTTCGAGGTGCGTAATGGGAAGTCCACTATCTTTGTGAAAAATGTCAAGATACGGCCTAATTCACATCATTCAATGTAACGAATGTATCACTAATTAATGCATGGATTTTTTCTTTCTCATATAGGCATTCTCAGGTGGTCTGGAGCTGGTCCAAGCCAGAGAGAAGTATGAGGAGTTGTGTATCCCCATGGTGGTTATCCCAGCTACAGTCTCAAACAATGTTCCAGGATCAGACTTCAGCATCGGTGCTGATACGGCCCTGAACACCATCACCACGGTCGGAGCTGCAGCTGAGACACATATACGTACACACTATCTAATGCTTAGGCTCGTTTCTGCACTGTAGTCTGCATTTCTGTAGTTCATTTTTTATGTGGGGGGGAAAGCACTGATTGGTGGAGAAAATAATCCCACCATTCCCTAATTTTTATTCATAATCATATGTTTTATCTCACCATCAAATGTAACAACTAGTCAATGTGGCGGCAAGGCTTGCGGCCATCACCCATTAGCCAATGTAATTAAATGCTGAGAAGAAAAAGCAGTTCATTTAGTCCGTATTTGAATTATGTTAAAACGTGATATAAATTTGATACAGTCATCCCTCGATACAGGTTCTCGCGCTTCAGGTTCTGCGGCTTCAGTGCATCACAGATTTTTTAAAAATATTCATCGAAGAATAAAAAATAAGGAAACATGGGGAAAAAGTTCAGGAAAATTCCGTGAGAGGTTGCTACTCGCTATTCTCATCCTAGCCTCTTCTTCTTCTCCTGCTGTTACACGAATGCTGGGAAATTTGTCTCGACCAATCAGCTTGCAGGATTTCAGGGCTGAGTCCCACGCCAGAGTCGGTAGTGACCTTGCAGCCATTCCCTTAACTTTTCACTATTAAATAGGGAAAAAGTGAAGGGAAAGGCGGCAAGTTCACTACCGACTCCGGTTTGGGACTCGGTTTGGGACTCGGCTCTGAAATCTCGTAAGCTGATTGGTCGAGATGAATTTCACAGCATTCTTGTGACAGAAAAGGTGGAAGTCAAAGCATTTCTTACACTTTATTTACATCTATGTACAATTACACACATGTATTTTATATTATTTATATTATTTACATTTTATTTACATCTAATGCATTGTTTTTGAACGTTTAATTGTTATAATAAGCATTTACAGTGTTGAATATGTATTTATTGATATTATATACATGTACATGTACGTCAGTCAGGGGGGTCGATCCTACTTCAGGGAAATTCGGTGTTCGCGTCGGGTCTCGACCCCCATTAACCGCCAAAAATGAGGGATCCCTGTATATCCAGAAAGGGCTGGGATACAAACTCCAAACTTTGTCACGAAAAAAATAATGAGTAAAAAGAGTTGAAAAAAAAAACAGGCTGCACTATAAAAAAAATCACTCATTCTGTATTCTGTATATCATTCACTCATTCATACAGAAACAAAGCTTCATAAAAAATGCATGCAAAAGCCGTTGTACTGTATGCGACACGTCTACAGTGGAATAAATAGACGGAGCGACGGAGAGACTGCTTCTCCCTCTTCACACTGATAATGTTTCGCAGAAAGCCGCTGTTCCTGACACACACGATGAATTACCGAGGTGTTAAAGGGTTTAGCTTTGAGCTACGGTTCTGATGGATTCCACACGAACACCGGCAGCGAGACGTTACAGAGCGATGTCTGAGAATGTCAATGAATCTAAAAAAAAGTGGAAAGGAGATGAAAATATCAAATATGAGTAAGTTGAGAAGAAGAACGCTGCACAGCGATACCGCATCACGAAACCGGCGCATGGCTAATTAGCTAATTGCTAGTTCGCTAACCAGGACAGGGAAAGGTCACGGTTATCCGAATGGTATTTGTGAACTATTTTAATGGAATGAAGCACAGAGAAGGTTGTCCTGTCATCACCTTCTTGTGAATCGTATTTTTTGGATCACTACAGCATCGTTTGGATTTGAGATCCTGGATGTTTTTTTTGTACTTTAACCTTTTCTAAGCAGAGTATCTTCATCTCTCCATTGCTTCAGATGAAGGATTATGAGTCTCTCTCCTTGTCCAGCACGTTGTCCTGACTATGTTTTTATCACAGTGGCTCAGCGGTGGTCAGCGTCGCCTCACAGCAAGTTCCATTCTCAGCCAAGCGCCGTTCTCTATGTGCACATTTCCCCCATGCTTGGGTTCACCTGCTTCCTCCCACAGTCCGAGCGGATGCACATCAGAACAACTGGCTGCTCTAAATTACCCATCAGGAACTGTGATGGGATCTGTGTTGGTCCTGCGGTGAGCGCCAATCTCAGCCGCAGTCAGCAGGGATTAGTTTCAGCTCATCCCGTAACCCTGACAGATAAGCAGGACGGATAATGAATAGATGGATGAAAGTTTTAATCACAACTCAGCCTTCATGATGCTTCACGATGCTGTAGTTACTCTACTGCCATCACACCATCACATCACACTTTAATGGCAAGTTCAACCAAGTATGCAACTTCTGGGCAGTGGTGGCCTGGTGGTAAGGTGCTGGATTACTGATCCCAAGGTCGGCGGTTCAAGCCTCACTATCACTGGGTTGTCCCTGCTGTCCCCCCAGTGCCGCTAACTGGGTTACCAAAGGCCGGCGGTGTCTCTCCCTGTCTGTGGTGTGAGGGATGTAAAGGAACCATCGCTGACTTTCATCAAGAGGAGCTGCAGAGCCGTCAGCGTGTTTCTGCCCTGCGATGGCCTGGCGAGCTGTCCAGGGTGTACTATGCCCTCGCCTGGAGTTGGCTGAGATGGACGCCAGCGTCTCCGCAATTCTAATTAGGATTAAGCGGCTCAGAAAATGCAACTTGTGATGGCGTCTGGTTGGAGAACTGATTCAGTGGTTGCACAGTGGGTGAGATAATGAATCAGAATGAAATGTTTAACCATAACATGTACATGGTTTACTTTGGTGAATAATTGTATAAACATTGGAAAATTAGAGATGCACACATACACACACAAAAAAAATAGACTAGAGTTGTCTGATTTTCAGGGTGCGCTCTCGCATACATTTCCGATTCTGAGCTGGTCCTTATATTTCCAGTGCGGGTAATTACATCACAGTCACGAGCACTCAGATAACATCCCGGTCGCATGCACGTTTAAAGCCACGGACCACGTTAAAGCCATGTCGGTGTGGTAACTATTAACCATGAGTAAAGACATCACACGTGCGATTTGTAATACCGGCAAGGCCAAGGAGCCAAAACCTTCAGAGCAACAAACCTAATTACACACATAAAGCACCATCAGCCAGCTGAACACACACACGGCTTCAAGAAGCGAACAAGAGAGCGCTGCAGGGTCCCCGCCTTCCGCCATCACCGCAACATAAAACAGCGTTCAGAGAGAGAAGCACACAGTGGGGCAACCGCCAAAACTACACCTGGAGCTACACAGAAGGTTCGGATCCCAGGCAAGTTACATAAACTACTGTAACTACATAATAACAACAACAACAACAATAATAATAATAATTATAATAATAATAATAATAATAATAAAATAATAATAGTAACAATAATTATAATAACAACAACAACAACAACAACAACAATAATAATAATAATTTTAATAATAATAATAATAATAATAACAACAACAATAATAATAATAATAGTAACAATAATTATAATAATAACAACAACAACAACAACAACAACAACAACAGCAACAACAACAACAACAATAATATTAATAATAATAATAATAATAATAATAGGGGGGCACGGTGGAGTCACAGCAAGAAGGTCCTGGGTTCGATTCCCAGCCTGGGTGTTTCTGTGTGGAGTTTGTATGTTCTCCCCGTGCTTG
>JAQNCB010000003.1:27594340-27604713 GCA_030068295.1 Euristhmus nudiceps | reverse complement strand
ACTTCAGTGGAGCGGTGCCTACGTCATGTTCTCATGAATGCCGCCAGATTTTAAACGCTGATGGATTTTAAACACCGTCTCCTGAGGAAAAAAAAAAAGTGAACTAAAAGGATTTTATTTCTACACAGAACATTCATACTCCTAAAGTACATGCGCTAGAAGACTTTGTTAATTCTTTCAATTGGGAAAGTTTGAAAATAGGGTCATGTTTGGCTTTAATACTATTGATGGCTTGATGGAGGAAGCTGTGCTGTATAATCAAGTCTTTGAATAAACTGTTTGTGCTTATTGTAAAGTTGCTTGGCTCAGCTGAACAGTCCATCTATGTTCTTGTCACATAATATATTTGAAATTAATCAGGCATGATGCAAATGTGCTGCCCTGTGATGGACTGGAGAGCTGTTTAGGGAGTTTGCCCAGAGTTGGCTAAGGTAGGTTTCAGCCTCCCTGTGACCCTAGCAGGATTAAATCGTTTGGTGAATAAATGATTCAAATGCAGAATGATGCAAATCCTGTTGCATCATGTTACCCAGTCCATCACAGGGTAACACATTATCGTGCCACATTAGTCTCAATGTAATTTAGTGGTGAGCTCGGTCACGATGCCTGAGCGAAATATGGTGCGTATTGTTTTCATGCAGAAGAGGTGTTGGTTAACTTGAGTGGTGTATATGCAAACCATATTTAAACACAGTCCATTTAAAAATTACAGAGCGAGGCATAACTGAGGCAGTTTGAGTCAATTGCTCAGAGTTATTGGCGTTTTTAGAATTAATAAACGCTTATCCCATCGAAGCTGCCAATTCGGATCGAATTCCGAATACATCTCAACTTGGTTTGGAGTCTGGCTAAAGTCCAAAGGCCCAGTGAGCCATTAAAAATGTCAAGTCATGTTTTCAGGTGGGTGGAGTCTGTGTAAGTGGTTATTTAATGTAGTTGTGCATGTAAATAGTTGGCTGTGTTTTAAAATGGTTTACACAGGGTTTTTTTTTTTTTTAACTTGAGCATTGTACTATATTTGGGTCGTATTTGTATTCAGAATGTTTCCTACAATTGGAGTTATGAACCCATTTTTAATCCCAGGAGTGGTCTTGAGGCCTCACTGACAGTGGGCCGGGCTTCATTCGATCACCTGATCGGTCCTAAACCTGTATGTTTGACTAAGTAGCATGATCGCTTCAACTCGTCATGTTACTTCCCATGTCTATTTTTTGTGACGCCTGGGGAAAGAGGTTGTTGCTATTGTTACTGCTATATAAAACCAGACTTTCACACGACTGGAGCTCTCTAATTAGTGCAGCTTTGTGGCATGAATGCAAGTTCTCAGGGTGAGGTTGGGTTTGGGGAGAACTTGCACTGTAAAATCTTCCCTGTTTGTTGTTTGTGGAAATTAGTTCCTGATGTGCCGTGCTTCTGAAAAGTTCTGTCCTCTGCCACTGAAGTGTTTTGGATGAAAGAAAAAGAATAATAATCAGTAAACAGATGAACCAAGGCCTGGTCTGGAAGGAAGTATTCAACTCACTTGTTCAAACCAATTAATCCTACTCGGGTAACGAGGAGGCTGCCGTCCATTTCAACCAGCACTCGGTGGGGTACACGCTGAAGGGCTCATCAAGCAGTTGCAGGGCCAGCGCGCACACACACACACACACACACACACACACACACACACATGCTCACACCATATATATATATATAAAAAAATTATATAGAGAGAGCTGGTTTTGACAAAATGCTTCTAACTCATCAAAAACTTGAAACTATGTTCGACTGAGAGAATATAAGGGCTCGTAGAACTGAAATGGTACAGCGAAAGTTTAAAAAAAAAAAAAAGTTTAGTGACCCTATGGCCTGGCGGAGGTCTGCGCTCAGTGTTTTTCTAGTTATGTATTTATTTAACGTTAAAATGAACGCTGAGGAAAAATATGGGAATATCCCACCATTGAGAATCTAATGAGCCCTGCTGTTTTGTAGCTGGAGAAGAGAGGGGGCTGTTCAATGGTATATAGCAGCAAATGTAGGCGAATGTCAGATCTGTATCGATGCAAGGTTAGTGACCTGATGAGGTGGTGTTGCTGATAAACTGGTGAGTAACTGTCGGGCTAATTATGATCATTTGACTTGAATGTGAACCTGTAGAAGGATATTGTTAGTCACTTCACTAAGTGTAACTTGAGAGAGAGAAGCCTGGGATTATTTTTGTTACATGGGTAGTTTTAAGGATTATAAAAGGAAACACTAGGAATGGCCATCTGGTTGCTGGCATACTACTTTATCTTCCCAGGGTGAATAGTCAGGATAAGCCGGCTCTGCAGGGGTTTCAGCAGTGAGACAGTTATGTAATGAGTAATCTCCATGAGTTTAGTAGGCGTACCACTGTGTACCATGTGACTGTTAGACTCCATGTAGTTATTAGTAATAGTTTACCAACTGGTGATTCAGTGTAATGTTTGATGGATTGACTTGTTGAAAGGGGTGAAATGGGACAGAGGACAGAGTGAACTCTATTTTTTTTATGTTGTATGATTTTTGTACTCCCTGGATTCAGTTTTCTCAATCTGGTGGTGCAACCAGAACTTTATTTTATTTATTTATTTATTTTGTGTGTGTGTGTGTGTGTGTGTGTGGGGGGGGGGTGTCCGATTCTTGCAGCCTGTGTATGTTTACTCCTTTCCTCACTACTCAGTGTTCCCACTTCCACCAGTTTGTAAGCTAGAATATCTCCTGTACCTGAAGTGAATTTCTTTACATCTCTTGGCTATGGGTGGAGCTAAAATACAGCATCTTGTTGATTGGTTTAAATAGTTGTTGCAGGATTATTATAGGACCTTATTGGTTTCATAGCGGGAGTATCAGCACACACCTTAACTTCACAAAAGTCAATTTCATTTTCTTCTGATGTGCCCAGCGATATGGTCTGATGTTGACTTGGAGCCTTTTGTCGCTCTGGAGAAGAGTGTCTGCAAAATTTTGTAAATGTATTCATCATGCTTATTTATCTGGAATGGTAAAAAGTGATTGTGTTTAAAGCTTTTGTAGAGGGCTGTACATGTGATTGCCAAGTTTTTGTGCTCAGGTGACCTCAAAGGGTGCAGGTTTGAACCCCAACGCCAAAGTGTGGCAGGAGATGCCTGTTGTGTCCAGCGAGACTCCCATGGATGGCACCGAGGCATCCCCCTGGTCTCAGGCTACCATAACTAACGGTATGTACAAGACCTAAATATTGTTCACGATTTTTTAAAATATTATTCTGTAAAGTAAAACAAGGAATTCTTGCTTAGGATTTTTTTTTTTTTTCCCCCCATCCCCAGAGTCCACTGGATGTAAAGCGTACACACCCGGTTTTGCTGCTGTCATGGATGCCACCATCACGGCTTCAGCGGATGGTGTGGTCAACGGCATGGACCCCTCTGACCCAAACCCTCTGAGTGGGTGTGATGGTCAGTAAAAGACTTGCAAGCTTTCAAAAGCCTGTGGTTAGATGGGGAGGGCAGAGGAATGACCGGTCAGTTTTTGGGCTGGAATAGCTGAGCTAAGCTCTGCTCGCTTTGCATGTTTTTCTTGTACAGAATCCAAACTGCCTGAAGATCAGCCTCTCTCTGCAGAAAGCTTGCGTGAGTCCCTGAAAAAAGAGCTGGAGTTCTGCTTTAGCAGGTAAGGGCATCTTGTAAAGGCGCTCTCGGTCCGATTTCACCGGGTGGCACGAGTGCGCATGTTTCAACTTCTGACTTTCTGTCCGACAGGGAGAACTTATCGAAGGATCTTTATCTGATATCTCAAATGGACAGTGATCAGTTTGTGCCAATTTGGACTATCGCCAGCATGGAAGGAATTAAGGTCCTTACCACCGATATGGATCTTATCTTGGATGTGTTGAGATGTAAGTGGTCTACACTGTGATATTGAAGTCCTTCATGCACTGATTAATGTTTTGAGGAGATGATTGTTCTGACATGGCTCTGATTAATGGGTTCTGTTTATAGCTTTTTTTTTTTTTTTTTTTTTGTCGTCAGGCACCACCTCCTTCCTACAACACATGACATCACTGTTTCCAGTTCGATTAACTTGATGTTTGAGTTGTAGCTGTGTAGTATGGGCAGCACCGCATCTTAAATAGAATGCGAAAAGGGCATTGAATGAAGGGAACCGTATTTAATATTGACTCATGAAATAAATATTTATCCCTTGTGTTTCTCCTGAGAAACCAACCTTTTTGTACATGCACTAATAAAGTATTGAGAACATTCTCACTTCCATAACAGACCATTTTGCCCGAGAATTTGCTGGGGTTTCTGCCAATTGCCTGCTACTTTCACTCAGTCCTCTGTTTCCTGTCCTGCTGTTCCTTATTTTGATCGTGTCTGTCGCACATGCTTGATCATGGTCTTTGTCATCCATTCAGTAACTTTTTTTTTTTTTTTTTTTTTAAGTCACTTTTATTTTTTTTTAAAACTCAGTCTTTTTAAACTGAATCAAGTTTGGCCTTGTAATCCCCCCCCCCCCCCCAATGCTAACACCACCAGTGTTTAATCACATTGCAATACCTGTCCTGGGGACATCACCTTCATAATTAAGTCTGTAATATCAAAGGTGTTGACTTAAAATCTGAGTCATGTGCCTTTCTTGGTAATTTGCCCATCTCGTCTCTACTCAGCGTCTCCGATGGTTCAAGTGGATGAAAAAGGGGAGAAAGTGCGGCCAAATCACAAACGCTGCATCATCATTCTGCGAGAGGTTCCAGAAACCACCCCTGTGGAGGTATTGATATTGCGGAAGTGTCAGGGATAATCTTCATAATTCGTTTGCAAAGTGTCTAATTTATAATTAATTTTGCCTCCACTGTTGATGGTTTATCTTTTTAGGAAGTTGAGGCCCTGTTCAAGAACGACAACTGTCCGAAGGTCATAAGCGTGGAGTTTGCGCATAACAATAACTGGTACATTACATTCCAATCGGACACGGACGCTCAACAGGTGAGTGATGTACAGGGCGCTCTCGTGTGACGCAATTTTTATCTTTATTAATTCCCTTCTGTTTTGCTTCAGGCATATAAATACTTAAGGGAAGAAGTCAAAACATTTCAGGGAAAACCGATCATGGTGAGTTGTGTGAATATGCAAGGATTTATTTATTTATTTATTTATTTTAAAATAGAATGTTAATTTTGTAAAAACAAATTGGCTGCCACCCCATTCGGGTTTTGTTTGCAGGCCAGAATAAAAGCCATCAATACCTTCTTTGCGAAGAACGGCTACCGCAGCATGGATTGCAGTGTCTATCAGCAGCAGTCTCACACACAGTCCCAGTACAGCTCGCCACTCTTCATGCAGCCAATATACAGCCCGCAGCAGCAGTATCTCTACGGCATTGTGCCTCCTGCCTGGACGACGACCCCGACTCCGTACTTCGAGACTCCTCTAGTGAGACCCTCTACCTGAGCAGCTGCTGAAAAGCAAACTGACATGTTTCTAATTTAAATTGTTTCCTGAAGTCTCGTTTTAACTCTATGATTACGTCTCGAACTGGTGTTGTGTTGACCGACATATCTTCTGTTCATCACAGGCACCTTTCCCGAACAGTGGGTTTGTCAATGGATTTGGCACAGCTGCACACTACAAAACCGGTTCAAACTCTCTCAACCTCGGTCGTCCTTTCAACAGAAACCGGTTCGTCATTTTGGGTTCCTTTATCTTGATGTGTATCATGCTGACCTCACTTTTTTGGATTATGCCAAGTGCAGTGTCATGATGCGTGTTTGATTTATAATTCTGATTTTCATAAATTTCACGACTGACTTGAGGGTTATTTTTTTTAAATACAGTGGAACCTCGATATGAAAATCAGTTCTGGAGTGGCTTTCGTATCATGGGTTTTTTTTTTTTCTTTTTTTCTTTTATTGTAATGAATAGTGTTTTGCATGCAAATCACTTAATTCGTGCTAAGCTCTACAAAAAACACCACATTAAACTTTATAATAAGGGTAAAACAAGAATGAAATAAGAGCAAAATACATTTGAATCATTCAATATACCTAACCGTTAATACCTGTAAATGAAGTAGATAATGGAACGTGATGCAGAAAAATAGGAAAATGAGGAACCTTGCGTTTCGATTGAGGCGATGTCCGAAAGTAAAATAACAATCCAAGGAACTTTGTTTCTGCCTACTTTTCAATATGTTCCTGAAATGACTTGGGCAAATGTCATTAAACTGCACAAGACAAGGATCTGTGTGAACCTTTTCGGGGTGTTTCTTTTCTGGAGAGCAGGCATGATGGGCAAAGATTCTGACCAATAGGAGAGCAGGATCATGGTACTGAGCATGATGGGCCAATAGGGTAGCACGGGTGCGTTTATGGTGCCAATTTTAAAATTTTCTGCGAGCAGTTTTCGTTTCTTTTGTATGCTGAATAATTTTTCATAATATGAAGCGAAAAAATGTTTCCATATCGTTTTGTAAAATGAAATTTTTGTGTACTGAAGCTTTCATTTCTCGAGGTTCCGCTGTATATAAATTAAACTATGCTGTATTGGTATATACTACATGGGAATGGTGCAATCCAATTTACCCACTATTATGGGGATCAAGAAACATTATTCCAAGTGAGTGATGCTGGGTAATGTGAAGCAGTAATTCTCTATAGCAAAAGTAAACCATAAATCCCAGTTTGAGGGTTAGTCAAAAAGTTCTCAGACAAATGCCATAATTTCTTTATGGCATTTGTCTGAGAACTTTTTGCCTACCCCTCGTACTTTGCTTTTCTTGTTTTTGCATTGTATACTAAAATGTTTACAGAGCACAGTTTACGTGTTTGTGTAGATTCTGATTGAGTAGGCAAAACGAATGTTAGCTACACTGCACTTGGCTTGGAGTGACAGAACTCACCTGGCCTGTTTCACGAATGGTTAAATGAATTATTCAAAAAAAGTTTTGGTTTGCTTTTCTTTGTAATATGTACTAATGCTCTCAAAGAGAATTAGAGATGCTGTTATACACTTGTTCAAGCATGTACATTGAGTGCGTCGTTCTGTCATGATTGGATAAAATGTGTGGGTTTTTTTTTTTTTTTTTTTTTTTTTTTTTTTTTTTTTTAATTTTTTGTTTATTTGTAGTACATACTAAATTATTTGGCTTGGGGGATGTCGCTGATTTTTGAATAGTCCTATTCAGTGACATCCACCAAAGCTTGGACATGATTACGAATTAAAGTTTAAATATAATGCAGAGGTGGACAAATCATATCCTTTATCTAGTCTGCAAGGCAGGTGAAGTGTGCTGGACAGTACAGACGCTCCCCAGCTTACAAACGAGTCATGTTTTAAACGGCTGTTTGTTTGATGAATGTGTTTTCAAGTAGTTAGAATAGACTATAATATACTTTAATGTCCCCTTAAGGAAATTTGTCTTTGATGCCACGCAGCAAACCCAGAAATGGACATGCAGTGACACATTTCATGATAAGTAGTGATACATGCAATGTACATGATGCACAGAAGCCTATGAACATCACATGTAACAAAGTTACAAATAACACACACACACACACACACACACACACACACACCCGTGCGTGACAATAAATAGTATTATTTGTCTATAAAATTATTAGTACACCTCTGCATAACAGTGTATCCTTATTAACATTAAAAACAAAAAATATAGTTCAACTTGCAACAAAGAAAAACGTAACTTTTTTTTCAAGTTTATCTCGAACAACAGCAAAAACAAAATAAGCTACAGTACATAAGACCTAAATTAATGGAAATAACACGAAATATGACACATCACTTGGTATTCATCAGAAGACTGAAAATTTATATTTTTGAGAAGGAGCAAGAAGAAACAAGAATGCTTATAAAGTCCTACCCCAATTCTTTCTTTTTTTTACTTCATATCGCTTGCTCGCTGCAGAAATCTCTGACACCATAGCGCGACAATGAGAGTGCCACCGCCAACGACTGTCATGGAGGTGCAGTATGGCAAAAAAAAGCATGCACCACGCCCCACTATGGGCAGAGGATGGTGATTCTGCGCACAACATTTGTTGACTATCACAGCGCCAGGCTTTGGTCTCGGAGGCAGAAAGATGTACTACACAGGAAAAGGCGCTAAATACAAAATCTGACTTGCAGGCAACTCTGTTCGTATCAATATTTGTAAAACGAAAAAGTTCTTTAGTTGGGGAGCATCTGTATTGTTTTTGTGGCTTTAAAAACATGACTGATGAGATTAAAATGGTAGCTCGTGTTACAGAACATAACGCAGTGGTTAGTTTAAGTGCATTAGTATAGACTAAAGAAACTGAGCAGGGGAGTGTGTGTGTATGTGTAGCTTCTTACCCCCTGAGAGATTGTGAGGGATAATGTTTTGTTGGGAGCTTCAACGAAACCAGACCTAAACCGTCCTCGTCACAGGCTGGTGATTTGTCCACCCCTTAGGTCGCTGTTTCTGCTAGTGATCTCTTTATTGTAAATAGTCATGATAAATTCAACCTAGTCATTTTCCACTCTTTACCTTGGTTTTTTTTATTGTCCCCACAGTGTCCCACTCTATTCAAGAAAGAATGTAATAAATGCCTTCAGGTACAGCTGTTAAAACTTGAAATATTATTTGTCTAATCATTTACTCCATCCTTTTCATGTCTCAGAACTAAAACAACCATCCAATAAGTCTACAGCTATTGAAAAAATCTACGTTCAGGAATTGATTGACTTTTCTCACTGATTTATGTGGTGTCAAAGTGACAGCACTGTGGCTGTGAGGTTTGCATTGGTGTGGTGATGACTTCCAGCTGAGCATCACACCAATCCATCCGACTCAATTGGCAATCATTGTTTTGATAATGAGTGTTCTGTCAAGACTAATTTCTTTATTTATGACTAACCTTTTTGTTTTTCTGTTCGTGTCTTGACTTTGTTTTAAGAGGAAGTGGAGATCTCCGAGTAACAGGCTAACTGTTTTTGGGATGAAGTATCTTCCCGCCAGTGTAAACATTTGACTCGGAGCACTAAATTATGATAATATCCCTCATGTTGAACGCTGTTAATTTCAGAGCGACTCAAACGCCACCGTAATTCTTTCCATGTAAAGTGATCAGAACTTAGTTTTGCAGCTCTGAGAATTCAGTTATCCCATGGCCTCGGAATAGCTTGGTGACTTGGATCTCATTCCGTACTTGCTTGCAAAACTCTGATGCATAGTTAGTGCATGCTGCTTCAGTCACTGGTTCATTTTTCTCTGTCCAAATCTGGTTCTTGAATCGCACAAGAATGTAGTGCAGCTGTATCTCATGTAAACCTGTGTACTTGTGCAGGAACCACGTGAAGCCCCAGACAAGGGTGAATGACGGACTGACCTCGACTGTCCCCCCTGTGGCTGTGGTGGACGGGCTCCGCAGTCCACAGCCTCCTGCCAGCAGTAGCTCTGTGCTGGCGACCTCTGATCTCAGCTCCTCGTTCTCACACCTGACCACTTCCGCTGAGACAAATGATGATGGCACTGTGGCAGGACGGGGACGGTATGAATTGATGATTAGGTTCATAAATATTAATAATGAGTGTTATTGATGTGACACTTGTGTGAATTGGACAAGATATCTTGTGTCAGAACTTCCTGTCAGTTCCCTGCCTGTTTGAACCCCTGTGAGTTAATAATCAGCTGAATTTGACACCCAGCAATCAGAAATTCTAACCAAGTTAACCCTCTGTGTACAGGAGGAATACGTACAGAGCGACCCGGAGAAGGAGAGAGGACGAACGAACCATCGTAATGCACACGAGCATGTTTTCTTTACGTTTCCTGATCATGCTCCACACCTTTTTATTTACCCCCCTCACCCCTTATGCTCTCTTTCCTACAGAGACCAGTTCCGCTGACCGAGGTGAAGGTTTCACCACCTAAATTTGACCTAGCTCCTTCTAATTTCCCTCCACTCCCTGGATGCTCAGGCAGTCCACAGGGTGAGCCAGTACTAGAGAACCGTATGTCTGACGTGGTACGGGGTCTCAATCGGGATAAGGTGAGTCTATTTGGGACAAAACCTCAAAAATACATTGTATTGTTATTTCTGAAAAGCTTTACAATGTCTATTTTTGTGTCTCTTTCCAGCAGTCAGAATCAAATAAGGAATCCACTGTGAGCACTGCTGCTCCGGCCTCTGAGGAAGCAGTCCCCAGAACTGCACTGACTGCAAGCAAACCCACCGTTCACACGGCAGATCCGACTAGCTTCAGGTAGGCCTGAAATAGCCATGATAGAAAATCATGTTGGTTCTGGTGCTATGTGTATAGGCACATGTTAATTTTTTAATTTAGCATCATGTATTCGTGTGTTACCATAAATTAGTCATCCCTCGCTACGTATACGTCAGTCAG
>JAQNCB010000003.1:27560064-27574920 GCA_030068295.1 Euristhmus nudiceps | reverse complement strand
TGCCTTGTATGCTCAGTGTTATGTCTTTTGACAAGCTTATGGAGAAAGAGTAAACAGAGCAGTCCTACCAGGCTTCATAGGGGCAGAAGTTCAAGTGATGCATCCATCCGTTATTTATATCAGGGTCATGGGTAAGCTGGAGCCAATCTGAAATGACTTTGAAAGCGACGGGGTCACATTCTGAGCAGGTCGTCAGTCTATCACAGGGTTGATACCGAGATGAACAACGATTCACCCTCACCTTCAGAACTATGTGCATTGTCTTTGGAATCTGGGAGGAAACCCGAGCTCGCGGAGGAAACCCACACAAGCATGACGAGAACATGGACACTGAAAGGAGCGTGGCTGAGATTTAAACCCAGAACTTTTTGCACTTTGACACAACAGCGCCTACCACCGAGCCATTGTGACTTCCTCCAGGAGGATTTCCTCCAGGTACTCCGGTTTCTTCCCACAGTCCAAAAACAGTAGGCTAATTGGCTGTTACAAATTACCCCTCGGTTTGAGTGTGAATAGTTGTGTGTTGGTCTTGTGCTAGACTGGCAAGCAGTCCAGGGTGTAACTCGCCCTTGCCCAGAGGTGGCTGAGATGGGCACCAGCGACCCTTAATAATAATAATAATAATAATAATAAGTGGTTAAGAAAATGAATGAATGATTCAAAGCTCCTCCGTCATCACCATGTTTGACTTTTAATATGTGACTCTGTGCTGCCCTCTCGTGGATGCATGGTAGTATATGGGCCGTAACCTTCCCATAGTTTCAAATGAATGTGCATATTTTCATACAGTGGGTGTATGGATGAGTTATAAAACACTTTAGGACAGATTGAAGAGGTGTATTAGATTAGATTCAATTATTTAATTGACATAACACACAAACAGAACCATAAATACCAGAAAGTACCAACATGTCTTTCCTGCAGTGGAAAAAATTACAAGTACAAACAGCTAGTCAAGAAAACATGTGCTCACTGACCTTTCATGTGGTACCAACTGTCTAATGTCACATTCGATATTTCACTTTTAGTGGGGAAGTTATGCAAAATCTGTAATAGTATTTTAGTTTAAACAAGATAACGTAAGGCCCTATTATACAATTTATGTAACGTTACTTGAATGATGTGTTTACTCTAAGACTACTCATAACATTACTACTCTCATGACATTAGTTACGATGTCATTAGTTGAGAAATTCCAAATTGAAAACTTGTCTCTTCTGAGTCGTCGGACAAACGCATGCTCTGTCTAACTGGAAGACGAAGTCGAACTTCTAATTATCGAAGCATATGATTCGGCTAATCAGCTAAAGTGAATCACGGTACCTTCTGGGCAACGCAAGCGAAAAAACAAACATTACAGCCGCCTTCCATACATCTCTTCTAGAAAACTTCACCATATCATATGAAAGCACTATAGTGTTTTCCTATGCACATTCGAAGGAGAAAACAAAGTTTTCTCCTACATACATTCGGATCCGGTTACGTTGCTGGTAGTGCCAATACTTCAGTTTCTGGCTTTAAAATACCGTAATCTATTATAAGTCTGCAAAGTTTTGTGTGATTCCGGCAAGTAATAACAGAGTAGGACAGTGAAATTACATGACTGGATTGTGATGTTATTATTCTAAACCTGACCATGCAGAATTGTTGGCATTTGTCGTGGAGTAAAATGTTACCAAATTTTGTTCAATTCTTTCCACATAGTTGACATTTTTTATTTTATTTGTCTCCCCCCCCCCCTCAATTGGCGCATTGACAAGGTGCATGACTATCAAACTGGAGATGGCAAGTCCGAATTCACGTTGATGCCGCAGACATCTGTGACCGGGAGTCCATGGGAGCTAATTGGCCGAGCTCTCACGGCTCCTCTGTGACTCACAGCGATCACCAGCCCATCCATCGGTGTCTGAGCTCATTTGTACAAAGGCGACGGGAAGCATTCTTCCTTCCTTCGAATGTGTTAAACGGCCTCCAAATGTGCATGCACAGCAGTGTATAAAGAGGCGGGTGGTAGCATTTTATATCATGGAGGGAGGATGTGCACGCTTTTGCCCCTCTCTGGAAGGTGGCGGTCATATGTAATAGGAAGGGAACACTTGACAAGTGGGAATTGGATACAACGAAAATTAGCGGAGAAAGATGTGTGTGTCTGTTTTATTTCTGGTTCGAAAATCCAAAATTGTTTGTCATGGAAGTCTAGTGAGCTATTATCCGCAAAACGAGTCTGTCAAGATTTAGGGGATGGCAGAGGAGTCAGACTTTTCGAACGAGCCGTCCTCAAAAACAAGGTGTTGACACTGGATATCTCTGGTCTAAAAATAATTCACAGTTAGGAACATGTAATGGTTTGGAGGAATTTGCATGGGACTGTATAAGAAATGGCCTGGCGAGCTGTCCAGGGTGTACTCTTCACTCGCCCAGAGTCACTGAGATGGGCGCCAGCCTCCCCGCAACTTAGGAATAAGCGGCTCACAAAATGAATGAGTTTTGAGAGTCAGTGGCAATTGGTTCTTATAGCTATCTTGTAATTTAATGTTGTGTTTTTATTGTTTATTTATTTTAAAAGTTTGTTTAAGACTTGAGGCATCACCTTGCCTGGCTGCAATGTCCTTTCGCTCCACATGAGTTCGACTATGTGGTACATCATGCAGAGTATTCAGAGCAAATATTCCCTTTCGGAAAGGCTTATCAGAACGATCGCTGCCATTCGCTCGTTCCCACACGATAATGTGGAGGATCTTATACGTAAGGTAACATTTATTTTTTTTTAAAGCTAACTCTTAAGAAAATCGATAAAACTAACTATGATTACAAACATTTGGAGGTCTCTTGACTTTTCCTCACAGGGAGCTGATGTGAATAGGATGCATGGCACTCTGAAGCCCCTGCACTGCGCCTGCATGGTGGCTGACGCCGACTGTGTGGAGCTTCTGCTGGAGAAAGGTGCAGAGGTATGACACCGGAGATGAAGAATACAGCACTAACATTTTAGGGAAAGCATAAAGTTGGAGTTGTAGATTTTTTTTTTAAGTGTGTTTCCTTTTACATAGCATCACGATTATCTGATTTTGGCAGTCATTATCAGTATATCTTGTGCGCTTACTTTTTAAAACATCTTCATATGTGCTTGACTGTAGCTAGACAGAGAAGAGTTTGGTTTGAATCAGAGTTGAATGCATACGAGTAAGCATTGTCTAAGGCTGTGTTGTCCTGCTGGATCATGCGCTCACAGGTGAACGCTTTGGATGGCTACAACCGCACAGCGCTGCATTACGCGGCAGAGAAAGACGAAGGGTGCGTGGAGTTACTGCTGGAATATGGAGCTCAGCCTAACGCACTGGATGGAAACAAGGACACGCCTCTACACTGGGCTGCCTTCAAGGACAACCCTGAATGTGTGCGTGCGCTGCTGGAGAGCGGCGCCTATCCTAACGCGCGTGACTACAACAATGACACGCCACTCAGCTGGGCCGCCATGAAGGGAAACCTGGAGAGTGTGCGTGTGCTGTTGGACTATGGCGCCCAAGTTCATGTGACCAACCTGAAAGGCCAGACTCCCATTTCACGGCTGGTAGCACTGCTGGCACGCGGCCTGGGCTCTGAGCAGGAGGAAGAGTGTCTGGAGCTGCTGTGTAGCGCCGCAGGGAGGCTGGAGATGCGCCGGGCCGATGGTTCCATGCCTCATGAGCTTAATAAACACCCACAGCTTCTGGCTCGCATCAGCAGCATGATGGCCCAGCCGGCATTACTGAGAGATCTGGCCCGCTGCGCTGTACGTAACAGCCTCGGGGCGCAGTACCTCCCCACTGCCGTCAACCAGCTTCCGCTGCCTAAGTCTGTTAAAGAGTACGTACTCCTCAGAGACACTGGGGATATACGAGGGAGAGAAAAGGAGAGAGATGGAGAACATACTGTGTGATACACTACAGAACATTAAGATGTATACTTAAACAAGTCTAAAGGCACACAATACCCTGACTAATCATGTGTTTTATGTGCAGTACATTCAATAGCCACTTTAATAGGAGCACCTGTACATTCCTGCAATTATCTAATCAGCCAATCATATGGCAGCAGCACGATGCCTAAAATTATGCAGATTAGGGTCAAAAACTTCATTTGGCGTCACAAATATGATCTGAAGGATTTGGCATGGTTGTTGCTCCCAGACCGGCTGGTTGAAGCATTTCCTTGGAATTTTAAAATTGGGAATGCACAAGATTCTCTCAAGTTTACACACAATAATGTGAAACATATGAAAGTTAGAAGCTTTCAGAGAGCCCAAACCACCAAGGAAGAACAGTCCCTCTGCTGGTTTCCCAAACTAATCGTCACCTTTTGTGTGAGCTACACGGAAGGTACTGTGAGGTAAACGCGGGTGTTCACTCCACCAGTCCCACTTTTTAGAACACTTTCTGGAAGCATGGAAAGTTCCTGTTTGCTCCACCAATAATTTATTCCGTGACCCATTCTCCACCTTCCCTGAAAATTTTAGGAAAATCCATTCAGAACCTTTTTCACGAAGCTGCTCACAAACAGACAAACATAGTCTCCCTGGCGGAGGTCAACAAATGCATCAGTTTTCACTTCTGTTGTGCAAAGAACAGGAATCTGAGGCTAGTTGGATCATTAAAGGTTCTTATTCAGAAGTCAATATTCTGTTTTATTATTAGTTTATTTGGATTGGATACAAGAGTTTTCCATCGAAACCATCCTGGCTCACTTTTTTTACCTATTTAAATGTTTTGTTTTGGTTCTGTGTGTCAGTTAAGAAAAATACCACTTAACTGGAGGAATCAAACTTAACGATTATTCATTGCCCGTGTTGTCTGTGTCTGTGTTGTTGGTCGCCATCTTGATTGTTGATCGTGAACATAGTTTGCATATTCTCTGTTTTCGAGAGCACCATGTTTACTTTCTTCAGATCATCACATCTGGTGCACGGGTCATTGATGCTCGGAGATAGGAGTGAGCAAATGGTTTTAGAAAGCCATCATGGTCGATTAAATTTTAGTTCTAGGAGATAACGCTGTATTTCATGTGTGATAAGTGACTGGGTACCTTTTTTAATGAATGAAAGATGGAATGAGGTGTACAGGGGTTCGTATCAAAGTGGCTGGTGAGTGTAATAGAGACAGGTTTTGTTTTTTTAATAAATATATGTTAAGATATTGTGAATTATATTGTTATTTTCTATAGAATCAGGATTATCAGTACGAATGAACAGCATGGTTCTGAACTATTGATATTTTGCCCAAAGCAATCTAATCCAATATTCTTTTAATGCCACAAACAATGTAAGGGGGAATAGTATGTACTCCTAGAAGAATTCCTAAAATGTGGTAAGGGTCTTGTGTGGGTTTGTGTGTGTGTGTGTGTGTGTGTGTGTCTGTGTGTGATATATATATATATATGAAACCATATGCACACACACTGACTGGGCAAAGAAAAAAGTCGCGTACACTAATGTTTCGTGGAGTGCATTTAGCCTTGATATCAGCATGTAATATCCCAAGCCAGTGCCAATCCAGTGCCGGGTTCATTTTTCGCTGACATCTTGTATTGATGATGGAAAAACTGAACCACTCCATAAAGTCTTCTCCAGCACATCCTGAAAACTTTTCCAGAGGGTTAAGGTCAGGACTCTGGAGTGGTCGGTGCATATGTGAAAATGATTCCTCGTGCTCCCTGCACCACTCGCTCATTATTTGAGTCCCCATTTTATATCCATGTCATCAGGGAGGAAAAAGTCCATGTGATAACCTGCTCATTGAGTACATTCAGGTAATCAGCCGCTTCATTTTATTTCCATATTAATGTTGCTAAGCCTCGATCGGACCAACTGGAGCAACAATACCATGGAGATTACATGCTGAGATCGAGGCTTAAATACACAGCATGACAGTATTAGTGTGTGACTTATTTTTTTAGCCAGGCAGTATATTACCTTAAATTTACTGACTGTAATTTTATTTGAAAATGAATAATTGTCATTTATTGTGTGGATGATTGTATTTTAGATGAGAATGTAAAGATATATTTATAATTGGGGATTCTATTAGAAGAGGAAAAGTCATGTTAGTATATATATTTTCAATTACCTTGAAATATCGGAAAGGAAAAAGCACTGTGTTATAGTTTGCAGGCTTCAGATGCTGGTGCTACCCTTCCTGTAGGGCATGTAGTGTACTACTTTACATCTTATATTTAAGGTGTTATTTGGTCCACCTTCTTGCATTAGTTGGTAAATTTGTGGGGGATTTTTATTTTCTACCCTGAGGGAACAAATCTTGCAGTGTTTGAATGCATAGAGATTTATCAGTGGTAAAATACCAGCACGTTCCTTCCGGATATCTTGCATTTCTGGATTTAGTAAGGTTGTACTCGGTTTCAATCGTTTTATTTCCCGAGGGACATTTCCCTCCCGTCCCTGCTGTAATTTGTTTGTATGATGAAGGCCTGAGTAGAAAATTAGCTAGTGTGATGTTTGTGTGTTCTGTGAAGCCAAGTGTTTAAACACCTTTTCCCTTGTGATATACAAGTAAAATCCATCAAGCATCACCTAATAAAAAAAGTTTACAGTTCATTCTTGGGGGTAAAGTGGTCCCTTTATGTTTCCGAGATATATGGGTAAGTCAGATGATGGACAGAAGGGGGCGCTATGATACAACATGCTACACAGTATGTAGTCTTTTTATTAAAAGTACATGTAATGCATAATTAGGTTCTTGTTTTTATTTTTCGCTTCATGTACGTCACAACAGGGTGTAAATGGAACCACTCTAAATCATATAAGGTCATTATATTACCCAGAGTAAGAGCACTGACCTTGTTTATTTAGTGTAATTCAAATCTTAAGCCATCCTTCTGTGAAACTCTGGTAGAAGACCACTCATTATGGATCTTGTTAAACAATAGTCCCTGTTCTGTATTTTTTCCCAAGGAAATTCAAATTGGCTTTCCACATTCAACACGTTTGCACATCTGCACACAAAGTCGAGCCCGTCCCACAACCACACCATTGTGAAATAAGAAATAGGTCCCTCTTTTTTTTCTGTCTCTCCATCATCTGTATTGTGTTTAAGCTGATATTTTTCCTCAACAAAGTACAGGATGTCCTTTTAAAGCGAACGCAAATAATTGCCCAGGAAGGAAACTGCGCTACGGTTAAATAAAGACCTTTTCTCTCTCCATTAACTTCCTCTGTTTTCTGCACTTCAGTTCTGCTATAAGAACCTGAGCAAATCTCCATATTTTGGAAGAAACAGATGTTTAGCATGAGAAACTAATAATTTGGTGTACAGTCAAAAAGCGAGAAGATTCAGTAACATCCACCATTTACCCGAGACACAAAAACTGGCACTGCAGTCACGGAGCAACCGCAAAGAAAAAAATAAATCAAATGATTTTTAGCATTTTTCAGCAGATTTATAGTCAAATTGTGTAATAATGTACTATTTAAGTCTGCTGCCTTATTTATGTGTGAAAATTATGCAAAACAAGCACTACGTGCTCAAATGTTGTGAAATCACTTTTCAGCTCCTGCTTGGGAGGAGAAGCCTCACAGCAAGAAGGTTCTGGGTTTGAGTTGCTAGCTTGGCAAAGGTGTCTGTTTTTGGTTTTGTGTGTTCTGCCTGTGCATGCACGGGTTTCCTCTGGGTATTCTGGTGTATTCCAACAGTCCAAAGACATGCTCGTCGGGCAATGTGTGTCTGAATGGTGGTGTGCGTTGGCCCTGCGATGGATTGACAAGCTGTTACACCCTGAACATGCATTTCAGCGTCTCCATGACCCTTATTAAATGGGTTGGCAAATAAGTGAATGAACTGCTTGGGGGAAGTTTTTATTAACAGCACACCCTGAGTGGTGTGAGTTTTTGCTATCACTGCTATTTTTTTCAAATCGCAGAAAACAGAAATAGACTTTACCTTGAACTGTTAGAGGAATGCTAACTCTGTAGCCTCCATCTGCAATCATTACAGAGATATTAATGATGATAAATCACATGTTATTTACTCCTTTTCTGTTTAATATGAGCCAAAAATTATGTGGTGCATCTGGGATAAAATACAGGTGTCTGTGACTTAGCTGTTACTAGGAAAATAATTTATGAGAACAATCTTCTTTAATATAAACTTCTGCTGAAAGGAAAGTAATCAACATTATCTGACCAGTCAAACAAGGCACGTAAGGAGAACTTTCAATGCTTCGAAACACTACTACAGCTTATCCTATGACCAGCAGGACTGACCTAACGTCCAATAAGAAAGTAGTAAGAAAGCCAATGCACGTTTTCCAGACGTGTGTTTGGCCCCTTCATTTCAGAGCAATGATGTTCTTAGGACAACCAAACTAAAGTGCTGAGACTATAGTATAAATTGGGGTATAGAGGCTAGCATTCTCACCTCATGATATGAAGGTCCTGGGTTTGAGCTTTGTGGTTGGAAAGGGTGTATCTGTGTACAGTTCTCCCCATGTTTATGTGGTTTCCTCTGAGTGCCAGTGACAGTCCAGAGATATGCACATGAGGCTAATTGGTTATTCCAGATTGACCCTAGGTGTGAATGGTTCTATCCACAATGCAACTATGGAAACACTGGTGCATGCTGGTTCCAAACCATCATAAATCTGGCGACCTGCCCTTTAAAAACCTGGCTGAGGTCAATACTGTGCTGTATATCTGCTTTCATCCTTTACTTGACCTGCATAAACACCTTTTACATCATTCAGTAGTTTAAACCCCTGAGCCCACATGTCAACAAGAGACTACTTCCTCACTTTAATCTAGCACTTGTGTATCTATTATTACATTAACATCTCGCTGTCATGGCTGCCTACAACAGGAAGTTCTCCCTTACAGGAAGAGTTCATTAGTTTCCAGTCTGGTTTCCTCATAGAATGGCATCGCTTTCCAGATTTACAGACATCTAATCTAATCTGGCTAATCTTCCTATTCTTTTAAAGACCTTAAAGCTTTGACATCTCAGTTACAGGAACATATGGTACATATATGAATGATCCGTGGACACCTTTTCAGTTCACACCTTGGTATGGAATCGATCTTCATTCGCATTGCAGATTTGTGAACATCCTGCTCCTTAATTCATTAATTAATTCATTCATTTTCAGTATCCAGTTAATTCTGGACAATGACGCAGTGAATCCAGTGCCTCTCCTGTGAACACCGGGTTTAAGGTGTGAATACACCCTGCATGGTATGCCAGCAGGTCACAGTATATACACTTACTCAAACAAAAGGCTAATTTCACAAAATCCATCCACAGGATAACCTGAATGAAACCTGTGTAAATATGGGGAGAATATATGAAACTCAGAAAAATCAAATGAAATAAAAAGCACGCAGGATTGAACGTTGCAGGTCTGAGACGGCAATGCTACTCACAGCATTAACACGCTGCCTTGTTGTCAGTGTAACCAGATTTATCACCTAGTTCACTGACATTGCTTTCTTTTCTCAAGGTGACCCACAGGGTTCTGTCTTGGGCCCATTTGTATTTACATTTATAGCATTTGTTCCGACGCTCTTATCCAGAGTGACTTTAATTTTTTTAACCTCATTTATACAACCTAACACCTAAGACTTGAGGGCTTTGCTCAAGGGTCCAACAGTGGCAATTGTTGGTCCTGAAGCTTGAACTGACCAACGTGCTGCTCAGTGACCCAGAGCCCCCTATTTATTATCTATATTTTCATCCCTGGGTGGATTTCATCCTCTCTTTCAGTTTGTATTCTGGTTTCCTCCCACAGTTGAAAGACGTGCAGATAAAGCTCTCAGCATGGATGGTTGGTTGTCTCTGTGTTAGCTCTGCAACACATAGCAACCTCTTTAGGGTGTACCTAAGCGCTCGCCTGAAGTCAGCTGGGCTTGGTTACAGCTTCCCCCATGACACTGACAGATGAGCGGTATCAATAATCCATGTTCATCCCTCACTCTTTTATGGATCACAGTGGTATACTAAATTATTTCTGTGCGAAGGTAGAACCTGTTTTACCATAAACATCATTTCTCTGATTGTCTTTATTCATCATACATTGGATAGCAGGTTGTGTTTTTTTTAAAGCTTAACATGATAAGGCGGAATGTGTTTACAGTCCAAGGCTGGCCATAACTGACACAGTAATCACTTATTTTAAATACAGGTGTTACTGAGGGCCATAAATCCCATAACTTAACACGGCTTACTTTCATCTATGAAGTATTGCTTGCTTCTGTTCCCTTCTTATTTTCCAGGAAGCACTAGAGTACTTATTTATTACCTCTCACATGCATATTTCTTCCAGCCTTCCTGTGAAAACCATAATGAAAGTGCAATGCTGCCAGAACTGAACAGCCGGTTAGCAACCGACAAGAAATTATAACCAAATCACATTTCATAAATTCAAGTATTTACAGTTTGCACACGATCAATTGTGTTTACAAATAGATTTAGTGTCATATTACTGCTGTGCTTTCGGGAAAAGGTTCCTGGAAGTAAATTCCTCATATTGGTGTAACCAACAACTGATTTGGTGGTTTGCTCAAATTCTCAGCTCTCACTCTCAAATATTTGCCAAACTGCTTGTTCCTATCTTACTAAGGTCACGGGGAGGCTGGGGCCTATCTCAGCCGACACATAGCGAAGGTGGGGGTACATCCTGACCAGCTCTCTACACCATTGCAGGGCCAACACAACTCACACCGTGGGGCAATTTGAAACAGTCACTTTGTGTAAAAACAAGAGTGCCTGGAGAGAATTCGCACAAGCACGGAGAGAACATCCAAACTCCATACAGAAATGCCAGATTCTAGAACACCAACCCAGGACCTTCTTGCTGTGAGCGGGACGTGCTCAGCACTCCGAAACCATGTGGCCTGGTTTTCTCAAATACATGTACGTTAATGTATAGTTCACAATACATTTTTATATCGTAACGTTCTATATACCATCCAGGAATCCGCCATGACCAGGATAATGTGGATACTGGCGATGAATGAATGAATGATTAGTATGTTGTTGTTGTCTGAAGATGATGAAGGTCTGTTTTGTCTGGCAGCAAGAACGCCTCGAATAAGTTGTAGATATTTGTTTGCTCTCCAAATGCAAATGTGCCCTTGCTATTATCTAAATATTTTTTTTCTTGAAATCTGAAGAAAATGTGCTGTGAGCTTGTTATGTCTGGGTGAAAGTTCATTCATTTCAAAGCCATCATATATTCAACAAGTTCAAACTAATGTTCTGTCTTCAAAAATATTTATATCAGACATTTGGAAGAATCTGAGTAATACTTCAAATATTTAATACTGAACTTGTTCTACAGAATGCAAAATTTGCACTCCCAGTAAAATAATGCTTGAGTGATGGGATGAACATAACGCCTTCTGACGCTAAATCTCGCGATATTTGAAGTGGGCGGCGCGTGTCAGATTCCAAAGGAGAACACACAGAGAGAGAGCGAGAGAGAGGCGCTGAGGTGAGTTTGTAAACATTTGCGCTACTGTCAGATTTAACAACTAACTTAAAATTCAGTTAAACATGCTCGAATCGGGTGCACATTCGTTTTATAGACATTTACGAACGATTAAAAGTTACTTTGGGACATATCTGCTGTGTTGTCAACTTGTAGCTAGTTAGCTGCGTCCGAAGTCTGAGCGCAAGGCCGCCCGTATTTCGACAAGCCCCGCCTTACGCGATATGATTGGTTAGTTAAACGGTCTCACGCGTGAGAATGCCAGTACGTTATCCAATCAAAATGGTCTTCTGAATTCTAAGCCAATCTGAGTGAAGAGGGCGGAAACTGACGGAATGTGGGTAGCTTTGTGAAAAATAACATACCTATCTAGCATGTTGGCTAAGCTAAGTCAACCAACTAACAAGCTTTATGAACAAACATGTCTGATTTTGGGAAAATAAGTTGGGGAATGGTAATTGTGTTCTATTTATCTATTTAACACGGCGGATAATATGGTAAAGAGCTGAGCTGTGAGGGTGGACGGTGATGAGAGACTGAAGCCAGCATAAGTTTTCCCGACTTGCTCCAAAGAGACCTCTTACTGATTTTGGCAGCTGCAGAAAGAGTTTTTTTTTAAAAAGATTGGAAGTTGTGTGGGTGTAATGTAATTTACTTTTGGTGAGGAAGCTCTGACAGAGACATTTCTTTGAGCGCGTGCGGCGGAGAGCTGCGCTGCTCCTCACAGCCAAAAGGGAGAAAGTTTTAAGGGCGGGCGCGTGCGGGAAAAGGCAGCGAAATATCAGGGCTGAAGCTCAAACCGCGTCACGTGCACTATGTAAGTGCACTTTATCTGAGGAGAAATGGCTGGTTTAAGACCTTAGTAGTGTACACTCTGGATCCAGAATGTAGCGGTTAGGCATTTATCCCAAATTATCGTTCTGGTTATTTAGTAAGAAAAATGTAAAGAAAATTAAAGTCAAACCGACTGAATGCACTTTCGTACTCCTGAGTCATTAATAATAATAATAATAATAATAATAATAATAGTTTAAGTTATTTTATTGTAATAATTTAAATATAAATCATTGTATTGTAATACTGAATAATAATTATGATTATCTCTTTTTTTTCTTCAAGAAAGTATTGATAAAATGACCACCTTTTACACAAAAACACCCTTTAATATATCAGATATGTTTAATAAATTACGTCCAGTTAAGTTTTTGGGGTTTTTGAGAATGTTGCAGAGTTGATGCTGGATGAGGATGTTGAGTGTGTCTCTAAAGTGTCATGATGATAATTGTTGTGCTTAGAATAAAAAAGTTTTTTTTTTTTTAAACACTTTACCTGGTTGCAGACAAATATTGTACATTGACAGTATTATTACTAATGCAGAGATTTCAGCACCGCCTCAAATCAGAGCTCCAGTATTTCTCTTCCTAGACTTTTTAATGGGAGCTCTCAAACTCTGGTCACGTATCCTACTTACATCAAAATTAATTTAATTTTATAACCACTTCTTTGTAGAAAGGAATAGAAATGAAGTACCCAAACATGCAATCTTATTCTCGACAAATAAAGTTCACCGTTTAGAGAACATTTCACACACACAGAAATATCATGAGTGATGTGTTTGTGAATTGCGTACTATGTAAAATGTTTGATTTGCTGACTGAAGTAATGACAGTTAACTAAAATAAATCTCAGAAATCATTTATCCTAGTAAGAGTGTGAGTGAGTATCCATAGGATGAAACGCCTCCGTTGCGAGCTCTTCCATTACGGCAATGGTAGGGCGATACCAGTCCGCTGGATGCACTTATTTCCGTAAGCACTTTATACATGCCAGAAACATCATGCAGTCCCCACTGTGATTGGGTTAAAAGCATTTCTATTCAAATGAGTAATGCATTGCGTGGCAGCAATAGTTTATTTTGCCATGTAAAAAAAAAAAAAAGAAAATGCCTACTGCACATGGCGCACAGAATTCTGTTTATGCTGATAACGTGTATTTAATTTACTGCTTCAAACAAGTAACAGTGTGGATTGGAGGATAGAGGTGACGTTACCATCACTCAGATATTTATTTCCATTAAATATACCGGCATGAGAAATATCATCACAGGGTTCCCGTATGTGTGTTCGTACGATGGAGGAATGGACACTGTCAATTCTTGTTGACGTTTCAAAAGTAGCTCGATGGTTAGATGTTTTGTCCTAACAATGGGGCTCTGCTATTATTGCTACGCCTCACAGCTGTTTTCACGGTCTTCCCGAGTCCGTCGCTACCACAGATGTTTCTTGTTAACACCCTAACAGTGCCGGTTCTGTATGAATTAATTTTATATTTATGTTGAAAGGGCGTGCCGTCGCGACTGATCAGACAATTGTAGCTGACTCACCTTGACCTCTTTCAAGGTCACAGAGGTCAATTTATCAAAAATAATCGTTAATGGCGCTGTAACCGCTGGTTATGGGATCAGGATGTTTTTTTTTAACAATATCAGTTTGCTGTTATAGTAGTGGTTAAAACTTGCACCTTGTCATCTGTGGAAAAAGTCACAGTTGGCAGGTGTGAAAAAGTTGCATGCATGTCGTACCTACTCCTCTCACCAACTTTCAGTCTGTCCACACAGGAGCAAAAGAGGTGCATCTTCTTTTGTCAGCACTGGATCGAATTCTTGCCTCCACTATCTTAACACGATCTGGTTTTCATTTTTAAGCCTCAGCTCATTTCCGTTCTGCGTTCTGATTGGTCAGAATCTGTCGAATAGTTATCATGAATGAAAGCTGTGATATGAACGGCTTAATTTGAAAGTGACATCGTTTTTATAGGAAGAACTTGTCCGGCAAGACTTAATCGTGGAAGCAGCACGTCACATGAGATTAGTTATAAACTAGTAATTACTTGCTTATTAATGTTCAGATTAAAAAAATAAATACATGAGGGTAGAGATTGAACATTGTTTTAAGTTTTTTTGAATGTAAATGAACAGGAACGTTAATATGTTAATATTTCGCCACATTCATTGAAGTTTTATATGGACAAAAATACAACACATTGAGCTTTAATTACTATGAAATTATTGGGAATATTTAATTTCAGGGCGGAGAGAGTCACTCGCATCATTTGGTTGTCGTTATTCTACTACAGCTGTCCCTCACTTTGCTTGGTTAATGGGGGGGAACACCGAATTTCCACGAAGTAGGATCGACCCCCCTGACTGACGTTTACGTACATGTTTCATTCATTCATTCATTCATTCGTTCATTTTCCAAACCGCTTATTCTTAATTAGGGTCGCGGGGAGGCTGGCGCCCATCTAAGCTAACTCTGGGCGAGGGCAGAGTACACCCTGGACAGCTCGCCAGGCCATTGCAGGGCAGAAACACGCTGACGGCTATGC
>JAQNCB010000003.1:27532583-27547678 GCA_030068295.1 Euristhmus nudiceps | reverse complement strand
TATATAAATATAAATATAATATATGGGCAGCATCACATGTTCATGGTAAGAAGGGCTACTTTGTTCATTGTTGGTGCTGTGAGTCACTGTGCTGATTTCATGCACATGCTGAACTCGAAATTGAGGAGACCATCTTGAGTTTCTGTGGTGAGAGGTGTTTCTTTGTTTTTGTCCTGATCAGAGGCAGAGACATCAAGTTATGACTTGAATGCAGCAAAATAGAAGGATGTGCTGTAGTCACACGTCAGAGTGAAACACATTCTATTTAAACATACAGAGAAGTTAATAGGAAGTGGACTTTGTTTCCTTTTTCTGCTTGTAGAACCGACTTGTTCTTCAAGGAACATGAATAAAAGTGTAACCAGGTCCGGGCGTCATTTCTTTTTTCAGATGAAGAGCCACTTTATTGGCGAAATATTGCAATAATATAATTTACTATTCATTATTATAATTTTTACAAAGAACATTACATTTATGGCATTTGGCAGATTCCCTCAGCCATTTTTTTTTAAATCCTTCGTACAACTAAGCAGATGAGTGTTAAGGGGGCTAGCTCAGGGCAGATTGGTGGGATTGAGGCTTGAACCCCTCAACCTTCTGAGAAGTAACCCAGAGCCTTAACCACTGGGGGTCACCACTTCTTCACAACACAAAATTAACACAATACCCAAACAGGGTCTTGAATCCAGGACCCTCAGAAAATCTTTAAAAGTCTGATGCTGTACTGAATGGGCGACCTGGGCTCATGAAGCTTGTAAGGTTTACAGCCTGCCATAATATACTGCATAGTTGCTTTGTATTTTAGAATTCTAATTACCGTATTTTCCGGACTATAGAGCGCACCTAAATATAAGCCGCACCCACTAAAATTTAAAAGAAATGCATCTTTTGTCACGTATAAGCTGCACCGGACTATAAGCCTCACCATAGATTCATTAATGTCAAGCTTACATGCAGCCGCTCTATTTCCTTCACGGATAGCCAGATCGCTGGCCTTCAAATTAAAAGCTGCATCATAGGAATTTCTTTGTGTGTTTTCCATTTTGCTGTTGTGCGTTTTGGGTTGCATGTGCTAAGAATAAAAATGGACTCTTTTTTTGTTTTCACTGACTCCCGCTGCCTGTCTCTTTTTTGCACTTCCGGCTACACCGCCCCCTGAGGACTGAAGAAAAATTAATAGAAAAGCCGCATCTCTGCATAAGCCGCATGGTACAATGTGTGTGAAAAAAGTAGCGGCTTATAGTTTATTTCACATAACTGACCACAATGTTGGCACAGTTGGCTAAAGGTTATCATTTGGATAAAGAATTGGTACCTAAAATAATATATGTGCGTATACCGCACAGGAATGTCACAGTCTGATTGGTCCATTATCTAGTGGTTAATAGATGTTGCCCTGAGTGGATAATGCTCGAATTAAAATGCTGGACATGTGCGGTTTGTCACGGTCACATGGAGAAAGCTTAAAAATCTCATTTTAGTTAGGTTTTTTTTTTCTGGTATTGTCAAGTAGTTTTTATTGAAACTTTGAGTGAATTTCAAAAGACACCGCAGGCTACACAGTGCTTAACCCTGCTCGGAGTGGATGATCTGACCTGCCTCTGAAATGGTTAAAATATTTAAAAACTAGTTCAAGTGTTCATTTTAAATTGATTTTTATTTTCATGTGTAGTATATATTATCACTCCAAGCTCAGTGACCGTTGCTGAATTTAATAGTCTCCGAGACGGAACGTCGACGAGCCAACACTGTCCTTCCCTGAAACACAAATAAATTACTGGTGTTCGCTCTAACGCACTCGACCCGACCACCGATAACTCAGATGCTGTACATTGCCGACTCCCAACCCTACTCATTATATACAGTGTGCAAGATGTTTCTTTTCCTTTTGATTTAAAAGGATGCAATAAGATGCATTTGTTCCTGAATGGCACAAAATAATCGTGTTAAGTTCATATTTAATATTGATTGAAGTAAAATAATGACCCTAAAATAATTTTCTCTTTGTTAATGCACAGCATTCTTCTACGGTATGCGTTCTCGCATATGGATACGGACGCTCTTTCCATTTTCGCTTGTAATTATAAGACAAGGATTATCACCTAATGTAATCTATTGTAGCTGATATCTGTGGAGAAGGCAGCAGAACGGTGGATCTCTCCACACTGAGCTTGTTTTACAGTGACTTACGGTAACACAATACCTCCCCATTTATACCATCTAGAATAACCCATTTGTTCCATTTCCCGAAAGTCACATTATCCTTTCTTAGCAACAAGCCAACTCGTTAAACGTGGTTTTGTGTTCTGAGAAGAGGAAGTTGTAGGGAAGTGAGCTGGTGTGCGTGGCGAATGTTTCCTCAGCCACTGCACTTTGTTCTTCATGGTGGTACAAGTAGAAGAACTGTATTTCAACCTTGGTGTTAGGGAAGAGTCCAAGAGCCAAGCAGTTGTTGTTGTTGTATTGGTGATTGTGGTGCATCTAAAAATACTCCTGTGAGGCTCGACAGCGTTTCCACTTCGTTCTTTCACGGCCGGGCTGTGACGGGACCATGATGCCAGAAATAGGTAGAAGAAGACGACAACAGCTAGCAACTGACAAATTCTTCCAGAGCCCAGCTTGAATCGCCACCATGCATGAGGTGCAGACAGAGACACAGGCAAAGGATTAGCTGGAAATAGCAGCACTTCCATCTTGATCCTTCAGTATTGTTGAAGAGCCTCGACTTTCTGCAGCCTCAGTGTTGTGCTTTTTTTAATTAATTTTTTTTTTTTTAATATATGTTGGTTTGTAGGTGCACAGTAATGCCTGAAATGACCGGCTATTCATCATTTAATCGGAGTAATGTAACAGAGTTTCATGAATCGGAGTTAGACCAGGGGTTCAATCCTGTTCCTAGAGATATACCTTCCTGCAGTTTTTCTCTCCAACTCAAATCTAACACGCCTCTTTTAGCCTCTCAAGAACATCCTTAAAGCAATAATCAGATGGTCAGTTGTGTATGACTAGGGCTGACGCCGAAGTCTTCAGCTTTTGGAGTGTTGGGACACTGCAGATATCAGAGAAACATTTTATCCCTCCATTACGTTGGAACAACTTCTTTTAAATCAGCTTGGCGAACATCACATTTTAGGTTTTATTAAAAAAGTAAATTTAATTGACATTATAATTTTTTAACTCCTTATAAGGTTTCACCTTGTTGTGATAAACTGGTATTTTACTGCTTTTATGCTGCTTTTTATTGCTTTTGCAACTCCTTATTTTAACCTGTAGGAAATTACTTAATTTCACGCCACTAATGGCTGAAATATTGCCCAAGTGGCGCTAAACAATAACTCGTACCAAAGTCTTCAGGGAGGTAGCTCTCCAGGAACAGGGATGAGAACCCTTGTTTAGGTGTTGCATGGTGGGTGAAAAACATGGACGCCTCCATCTATGTCTGTTTTTAGCAATCCAGTTACAAACACTGAGGACTGCTTTCTATCCTCCTTCTCAAAACATCGAACTGTACACACCCTGTTCCATATTTAATATGTGAATATCTATACGTTGATCCAAAACAAATGCTTGTGAATAGAGATGGACTATATGGATGAAAGCTTATGGATACTGAAGCATAACACTTGTGTGTCTCTTGATCTTTGAGCTCCAGATCTTATTTGTCTTTGCTGTTATAATAAATTTCTCTCTTCTGGGGAGGCTGTCCACAAGATTTTGGCGGGTGGGTGGTGGGGATTTGTGATCATCTGTCCACACGAGCATGATTGATGTCAGGTGAGGAGTTCTGGGGCAGTGGTTGGTATTCTAGTCCATTCTGATCGTCTTCATTGGGGTTGAGGTCAGTGCTCTGTGTAAGCAACTCGCATTCTCCCACTCCAACCTTGGCGAGGCATGTCTTCATGGAGCTCATTGTGTGCACGGGGGGGACTGTCGTGCTAGGACAGGTTTGAGTCTCTTGGTACTAGTGAAGGGATATTGTGGCCTGACCGCATACGGAGACTTTTGCATCTTCAACTTTGTGGCATCTTTGGGAAGAAGCAAATTATGAGTTTGATGGTCACGTGTCCATATAGTGCAGGGATGTCAAACTCATTCCCAAAAGGGCTGTGTGGCTGCAGGTTTTTGTTTCAGTCAAGCAGCAGCGCATCTGACGACGTGAGTCTTCGGGCAGCTGATTGGTCAATCTCTGTACAGAGCACACAGATTGACTAATCAACTGCCTGAAGACTCAGATCAGTTGATTAAATGCTGTTTTGCGGATTGGTTGAATCAAAAACCTGCAGCCACACCGCCCTTTTGGGAACATGTTTGTCACCCTTGATATAGTGTATGTGTATTTTTATTTTTTTTTGTAGAACTCAATACAAGAAAGAAGTACGATCCTGCCCTGTTTGTTCTCTGAGCAGCCATCTTGCTTCCACATCAATCCTTGACTCCACGTCACTCCTTGACCTCTGAGTTTTTGTCCAGAGTCTCGGAGTAGATATTCCATACTTTTTTGGGTTTTTCCTAGTCGGGGGCTGGAAATTATAAATAGTAATCCTCAGCTTATTATGAAATGCCATGCTCATTTCCAGGAATGATGTCCCACTCCCCCGTAAGATGCATTACCATTTATTAAAACATCAATTTGTGCTCATCTGTCTGTCTTTGTTTCATCATTCCCATAATATTAAGAAGTGTCAGAAATTCATGCCTCAAAAATGTGTATTTGTAGAGACCGAGAAAAGCAGTGAGATGAAACTGATTCCACTGTGACTGATTTATTTGTTGTAATCCATTCATTGGTTCATATCCCCCTGATGATCCATGTACGTGCTTCACAAACTGTATCAAACCTTTCTTTTTTTCTTTCTTTCTTTTAAATTTCCCTTTTGTAGTTTTCCTGTTGCTTTAATTTGTTGTGCTGAATGCTGTGTGCGTGTATAACGTGGAAGTAATGTGAATCAACGCCAAGTGTCATGTAAAACACCTTAACCACATTTAAACATCAACTGAACCACTGGTGCCAAACAATTAAGAAAATGAAACTTTTTTTTTTTTTACCCCCTTCGGTCTTTTGTGTATCAGGTTTTTCAACGCACACCGCCTGTGACTCATCTTTTATTGCCAACTAACTGTAACTCATTCAGTTTTTTTTCTGCTCATTCTTTCAGTTCACACTGGCTTGGATGTTGGGCATTGGAGCATGGAGCTTTTTTCCATGCCTTCCTTCTGACAAGTAAATACAAGTAAATACCTCCTGCAGTTCCCACTACATCCTATTAAAGAACTTTTATTGGCTTGATGGGCGTGAGAAGGTGCTTTCTTTGTATTTAGTGACACAACAGATTTTATCAAGCCATGATTTAGTTTTTGAGTGTTCACTGAATGTTGTGAAAAATGACACGTTTTCAGTCTTTCCGAACAAATGCGCCACAAAAATCAAACATGATATAATTTTCCGCGCGTCGCTGCAGAAGGCTGTGGTGCTGATGGTTTTCTGCAGCAACTTGCGATACAAGTGACAGCAAGCGGAAGCATTTCCATCAAGTTGCGTCGGCAACAAAGGGGCATTATTGTCGTGCTTTAAAAACAGAAAAATAAACGATTAAAAAAAACTTGCTTTAGTTTGTTTTTCTTGTGTTTCCATGTAGTATGTTCTCAAAAGTCAGATATTAGACTGGTTTTATAACTTTACGTTTCATTTGGGACACTAATCGAGCATAAAAGTACAATTCCTAATTCACAAACTCTTCAGAAAGCTGCTTCACTACGTCTTGGAAATGCTGATTTTTTTTTTTTTTTTTTTTTTTTTTTTTTTTTTTTTTTTTTTTTTTTGGAATGGATGCACTTGATGGCGTGTTTGGTTTCCTCCTCCCATTTATGGTCTTTTTGCTCTCTCTGCCTACTCTGTTCTTATTAGTTGCTTTTTTTGAAAACTGAAAGCTCCATGCTCGGCATGATGGGCGCATATACCACGGTGCATGAGGAGGGGAAACTGACTGATCAGAAGGCCCGGCGCTGGAGAACCCAAAAAAAGGGGGGGAAGCCTTGTGTTTATGGCCAGCTCAGACAGCCCAGAGGGAAACGTCAATGTGTGCTAACCTCGTCTAACACAGCTATTCAACACTGGAACAACATTTCTGGGTCAAAGAAGTGGAAAAAGCAAAATATCTCCTCTTTAAGCTTGGAATTAATTTATGTAGTTACTGAGTGTGGTTTACTTGGATTTCTGTATACTTTGACTTAAAAAAAAAAAAAAAAAAAAAAAAAAAAAAAAAACTTGCACAAATTCTCTGCTCATGGAGTGCCGGGATCTCAAAATTAATTATGGTCATCTTGATTTGGTTTGCTTTCTATGTTCCCGTGTCGTCTACTGAAGTTATTCACCTCAGGCTTACTGGATGATGCCGAGTTGATTTGATGTTTCGTCTCAGGAACTAATCACTGACGTCCTTTTCGCCTTCAGGAAGTGAACGCTCGTATCAAACCAGTACCATGTTCTAGATATCAAAAACATTTTCATAACATATGATAAAGGCGAATACCGGTGACTTTAATATGAACTCCTGTATTCCTGATCATTCATGTGATCATTTTATCAGCTGATCCTGTTGCAGCAGTGCGTAGAATCATGAGCTTCAGTTTATTCTCAGATCAAACCCCAGACTGAGGGAGAATAGATCACTTTGGCCATCATATGGTTGCTGGTGTCAGGCAGACTAATTTAAATATTTCGAAAGCGATCTTTTTTTTCACGCACACTGATTTCACTATGCACAAATTTGTTTGGGAAAACAATGAAAGACAGAAATGAACATCCTGTGTATCAATTCTGTTGGTGGAACCTCCTTGTTGCAAGGTTGGAGGAGACTGACGGGAGCTGACAGGAAGGACGGAGCATGCTCTTTATAACCATGGTGAGCAGAAAAGCATGTCAGAATGCACAACCTGTTGTACCGGGAGGTTGTCTGGTCTGTGGTCTAGTTCTGTGAGTCAGGAACATGAATCTGCTGCTCCAGAGGACTCACGATCACTGGAACTGTGCAGTTGAAGATGGATACTATGAGACACTTGTGCAAGTCTGTTAGGGTGTTAAATAAATTCTGTACATGTAAATAGATCTTATCAGCTTGTTGTCATTTTGAGATGTATTCGTTACCGTAAGCAGTATTGCACCGTCAGCATTTTACGTGTCAGTGATCTTCATTGTTATTTACACTTCTGCAACAGGGATGCAATGTATCTGTAACACTGAGTCAAAGCAGAGATTGTTGTCAATCCCATCATCTAACAGAAAGCAAAGTTTACTTCCTGTAGAACCGCTCCGTGTGCAGCCTCAGACTGAGCTTCTGTTCCACCATACCTGACTTTCATTTCCACTGATTGCAGGCCTGGGCTGACTGCAAAAGTGATCACTCCTGTCGAAGTTTCTTGGCTGCGTGATCATTTTCCTAGACAAATCATCTCATCCTCCACTCATTATTTGCTTTCATTTTACAAGCTTCTTCCTTTCGGTTCTCACCCCTGCTCATTCTCTCTTCCTCAACTCCATTTGTGATTGCTCCTTGTGTTTCCTTGTGTAGAGGTTTACCAATGAGGACCACCTCGCTGTCCACAAGCATAAGCATGAGATGACATTGAAGTTTGGACCTGCCCGGACAGACTCTGTCATCATCGCAGGTATGGATTTTCATCCAACTAGTTGGGCTTGTAGAGATTGTCCGGTAGGACAGTGTGCTTCCTTGTACCAGAAAAGCAGAATAGGTCTTTTTTTATTTTATATTATTTGCACTCATGTGGTGGAGGTTATATTTACAAAAAAAAAAAGTGTAAATAATGATTCAATAGTCTAGAAATAAATATAGAATTGTAAGCATTTCCACTTTTTGGGTGTGAGGAAGAGTAAGTGATGAAGTAATTATTGTTGTAGTCTAATCTCCACAAATCTGACTTTTTTTTCTTTTTTTTTTCTTTTTTTTCTTTTTTTTTTTTTTTTACTGTTGATCTGCTGACATTCAAAGCTTACAGTTAAGAGCCCTGAATGCTGGAGGAGGCTGGAGCCACTCTCTGGGCGAAGGCAGTGTATACCCAAAACCGCTCGCCAGCCATCGCAGGGTTAACACAGACACATAACCGTTCACACTCAAACCTAAGGGCAATGTTGAACAGCTAGTTATCCTAATGTGCATATCTTTGGACTGATGGAAGAAACCTAAGTACCCTGGTGAAACCCAAGCAAGCATGGGAGAATATGCAAGGTCCACACCCAAACATCTTTTACCGAGCCTGGGGCGCGAACCCAAGACCTTCTTGCTGTAATGCGCTATCCTGTCCGCCACTGTGGTGCCCTATTTTTTCATATTAAATAATTTATTACTGAATTTGACAGTAATTCATTACTCAACTTCAAGCAGTGTCAATTTACTGAGACAAAAAAAAATAATAAAAATCACAGGTGTCTTAAAATTATTTGAGCAGACATAATATATTGGAGAGGGGGTGGGGCTTACAGGAATCATTGGTTAATAATAAATTTAAAGCCCTTGTGTGCCTGTCATTGTCAGCTGACCCCTGTCGTAACTGATTACCGCTTAGAGTTAGAATATCCTGCTCCTTTTATAATTTTTTGTATCATGGCTCATATTGGAGTGTCGCGATATGTAAATGCAAAAAAAAAAAACACTGGGTGTAACTGCGTATATATTATAAAAAGGAAATATGGTGACTGTTGAAGCACCAATATGCCTGTAAGGGATGGGTGAGAACAAAAATATTATTCAGGTTTGTATACAGTGTGGCGTAGTGGTTAGAACATCCACCGCACAGCAAGAAGGTCCTGTTCGAGTCCCGGCCTTGGCCGTTTCTGTGTGAAGTTTACGTATTCACTGTAACCCCTGCTTGTATGGGTTTTCTCCGGATACTCTGGATTTCCTCCCAGAAATAGAAACTGAAATATTGTCCCTTTTAACATCTGTCGGCTGTCATCGGGAGCAACAGTGAGGTCAGTCACAAAGTTTACACTCGGCTCTCACCCGTAATAAGCATTACACATCATCTGCTTGAAGCTAAGCTGAGTGTCAGGTGAAGATCTTTAGAACAGATATATGGAACAGATTGGCCGTCTAGTCGTGGTCTTTCCCCTATATGATATTTCGAACCCTTTTTGCTGTGCGCTGAATAGAGGAATTGTATGTATAGGTATTATATGTAATGAGATCTGTTTTCCGCTCCAGACCAGACGCCGACTCCCACTCGTTTCCTGAAGAACTGTGAAGAAGTGGGCCTGTTCAACGAGCTGGCCATGCCCTTCGAGCAGGAGTTCCGTAAAGCCCAAGATGATGATGACAAGAGAGCCAAGAACCCTGTGAGCATTGGGATTGGGTGGAGGGTTCGACTCGCTTAGACGGAGCTGCTCCAAGCTGAGCAACTTCACTGGCTGCAGCCAAAATGTGGGGATTTATGGTCCGTGTACTGCTGTCTGCTCTCATGTCTCACACGCTCTCTCCCTTCCCCCTTTCCTTGCCTCTCTCTCTCTCTGTCACACTCGCAACTTTTCTTGAAACTGCAGCTGCCTGCCCCTGGCTCTTCAGCTCTGGACATGAGTCTGCAGACGCCCTCAGACATAGTTCGAGTGAAAGAAGAAGAGCCTGTAGATGTGGACTCCTCCCCTCCTAGTAGTCCAGACTCCATCTCCAGCAAGTCAGACAGCAACATGGAGGCCACAGCCAGGGGAATGGTACAGCACATTATAAACACACACACACACACACACACACACACACACACACACACACACACACACACACACAGTCTGGATAATTCTCTGTACCTTCATAACAAACTTATCTAATAAAATCCTTAATTCAGTTCTTCCTTATCAGATTTGAAGTTCTTACCTTTATTCCCTTCCCCCCCAGTACCTTATCTTTACTTAAATTTGCACACACTTCCTTCCTTCCAAGCTTTTTCCCCTCGAACAGTTCCACCACCTTCATTCCTTCCATACCATTTCCTTGGTGAAATTCCCTTCTTCCAGCCATTCTCCTTTATAATAATTCAATTCCACCTCCTTTCTTCTGTACTATCTCCTCACTAAAATTCCTTCCTTCCATCCATGCATTTTCCTTACGAAAACCTCCATCCTCCCTTCTTTCATTCATTTTTCCTTACACACATCTGTCCACTCCTCCATTTTTATGCTTATTTTCTTGCTTCCTTGTGTCGTCCGACCTCCTATTCATGGTGTATAATCTGTACCTCCTCGATCCGTCCTTCACGAAATCATGCTTTCCCTCCACCTTCCTTTCCATATCTCTCGTGTGAAATCTGCAGTTCTTTTAATTTGTTTTCCTTCATGATTTGCTCATTTGTACTGCTTTTCCCCCTTTCTTTCCCTCATGAATTTCTTCCTTTTATCACTTTCTTCCTCCAGTATTGGATCTACACTAGCTTGCGGTAGACATAGCTGATGGGTGGCTCCACATATTTATGAGTCTGTAGCCTGTTGTCATGCAGTTGTGATAAGCGAAGCCATGAATACACTTTCACAGTGTTATGCCAGATTCGACGTACAGCATGTCCCTGAAGTTAGGACACTCATAAATGAAACATTCGATCTGAAGTAATATTAGTAGCAGTGTACTCCTATGTGCATGATATTTATTGCAAAATAAAAACCTTTTAATGGACTGGGGGCGATGCAAACCAATTATTTTCCATTTGGTATAATGTGTTTTTTTTTTTTTTTTTTTTATTTATTTATTTATTTTTTGTAATAATGACCCACTTTGAGTTAAGTTGGGATCTGGGGTTTTATACACTGTTCTATGAGGGTATTATTTATTCTTCACATTGACTGGGAACAGCATACAGTATATAATTACTGTGGTGTTAAACAAATAAAAAGCGCAAATAACAGGAATAATGGCATCTTGATGACCGCTGATTATTAAAGTAACTTCCCTACAGCTTCTGTAATAACGCTTCGAAAGCTGCACACCTATTGAATACCTCATTGTCGTTTCATACTTTGTGGCTCCTGAAATCCCGGCTGAGTAAGAGTGTTTTAACCACCCTCATGTTTTTCCTCTTAGGAATCTCCATCTAAACCAGCCGTAAGTTCCGCACCAATGCCCACTATCGTCCGTCCAGGCTCTCTTCCCCTGCACCTCGGCTATGACGCCCTGCATCCCACAATGCCTTCGCCCACTTCAGTCATCACACAGGCCCCGCCCTCCAGCCGCACCCTTGGGTAAACGCTCTGCTTGCTTGCCCTTTCTATTTCTGTCTAGTTTGAGATGTTGGGTCGATATGATCATGGTCATTATGAGTCATTCGTCTCTAGCTATTGCGCTATAATTCAGGGCTGGTAGGTTAGGTTTGGGAATATGTCCTGAGGAAATAATTATTTTGATATGCTTGATTTACGCTCCGCCCTCTTAAGACTTGAGGTTATATCCACCTATTATCCTGTTTCCTCATTTGTTCCACTCTGTGAAGAGTTCCCAGCAGCTCAGAAGGAGGAATACATGTCTGTGCTAATTTGTCATGTTTGTGGCTTGTGGACATTCAAGAGTATTGCATTATATCATAACAAGAAGAGAAAGGAGAAGTGATATGTGCTTGGAAAGTACTCAAACTCCTAGTTATTCGATGTGAGCGATGTAACTGAATGTGACTCGAGTGTTGGGACTGAAGAGTTAATGTGTTTTAATGGATGTGGATACAGATGCAGAAGTGCAGCGTGTATAGCACAGGTGTCAAACTCATTCCCAAAAGGGCTGTGTGGCTGCAGGTTTTTGTTTCAACCAAGCAGCAAAATTGCATTTAATCAACTGATCTGAGTCTTCAGGTAGTTGATTGGTCAATCTGTGTGCTCTGTAGACGATTGACCAATCAACTGCCTGAAGACTCGAGCCGTCAGGTATGCTGCTACTTGGTTGAAACAAAAACCTGCAGCCACACGGCCCTTTGGGGAATGAGTTTGACACCGCTGGTGTACAGTATCCTTCATAACATCTTGGTCAGAAAACCTGGGTTTACACGAGAGCGTCGATGACAGTGCAGTCCTTCTCGTCTATTTACTCTGCCTGCAGGTCTCCAACTGGTCCATACCCAATGATGATGCTCCCCAATGGCCAACAGTTTCCCGTGCTACCAGGCCCTATGCAAATATCTTCTGTAATATCAGTAAGTAACACCTGTACCTCATTTCCCTTGTGTGTGCAGTAAACTGAGCCTTTTGATTTACATCCTGCTTTGAATGTGACATGAGGCAGACATGGCTCATGGCTGAAGCTGAGTTACTGATCAGAAGGTTTGGGGGGTTTAAGCCCCTGCACCACCACTCTTGAACAAGGCCTCAACTGGTCGATTGTGTAAATGAGAAAGATTTTAGTGTAAACGTAATGAAATGAATATGAATCGATCCTCCGTTTGGTTTTCCAGTTGGCTCGGCCCATGTGCATGGTGCCTACCATTCCAGGAATCCCAGGTCCTCCGCTAGGTGGAAGCAGCAGCGGCTCCTCCTCTCCGTCTGGTTACAACCCCCATGTGGAGGCTAAGATGGTGAGTGAAAAGCTTGTTGTATGTTGATACTCCGGTCTGAGCGGCAGGCAGACATGCACTGAAATTCTTTGCCCGTCTGTGAGCGTATATCATCTGGGTGCCACTTTTTGCAACAAACAGACAAGTACTGGCTGTAGTTTAGAAAAGGGAAGCCTGGATTGTACTTCATGACATTTATTTAAGGGGAGGTCTGTTCAGTAAGGCATTTCAGATTTTAATCTAGGATTATAGGATTTCTAAACGTGCAGAAGTGCACTGAGCTGGGATATCGAAATCCATTAAGTTTACGGTTCAGTGTGTGTTTGAGGCATCACCCTCTGGAATGTGTTGTGTTTGTGCTCCCTCAGCGGCTGAAGGCGGCGTTGTCTCAGCAGACCACGGCAGCCTGCGTCAGTGTGGCGATGGGCTCCAGTGCCATGGTGCCACAGAGGATGGAACAGAGCCAACTGTTGGTGCAGCAGCCTGATGCGCCATCGCCTGCACAGCCCCAGGTCCTTAATTTACCGTCATATTACACATGCATAGCCAACTAGCAGCTGCATGTACACTCGACCTGGGATTGATGGACTGTGCTTGTAAAATTATCACTGCAGACTCTGAGAGGAATGAGGCACATGATGAGGTGACTGCACAGGGGCTATATGAGATAGATGGGGCTTCAGAATTATTTCGGCATAGCTTTGCATTTCTGATTCTGAAAACAATCTGTTATTCTGGATTGAATCAGTGAATTGATTCGCCTTGGAAAAATGAATCAGCTGTCAGCCAGCTGAGTCCTCGGGTGATATACATAGTGAAGGACACAGGCATACAGTGGAACCTCGAGATACGAAAGCTTCAGTACACGAAACTTTCATTTTATGAAACGATAGGCAAAGGTTTTTTCGCTTCTTATTACGAAAAATTATTCCGCATACGAAAGAAACGAAACCGATGACAGAAAATTTTCAAATTGGTGCCATAAAAGTGCCCCTGCTGCCCTATTGGTCAGAATCTTTCCCATCATGATCAGTACCATGATCCTGCTCTCCTATTGGTCAGCATCTTTTCCCATCATGTTCAGCTGATCCTGCTCTCCGGAAAAGAAACACCCTGAAAAGGTTCACACAGATCGTCTTCTTGCGCAGTTTAATGATGTTTGCCGGAGTCATTTCAGAAACGTATTGAAAAGTAGGCATAAACAAAGTTCCTTGGATTGTTATTTTACTTTCGGCCATCGCCTCACTCGAAAGGTAAGGTTCTGCATTTGTGTATTTTTTTTTTTTTTTCATTATGTTCTATTATCTCCTTCATTTACAGGTCTTATAGGTTAGGTTAGGTATACTGAATGATTCAAGTGTATTTGGCTCTTATTTCATTCTGGTTTTACCCTTATTATAAAATTTAATGTGGTGTTTTTGTAGAGCTTGGAACGAATTAGGCGATTTACATATAAAACGCGATTCATGATACGAAAGCCACTCCGGAACGGAATAATTTTGTATCTCAGGGTTCCACTGTATTCGGTCAAGAGTAGCGTATTATGTTGCAGATTATTGGTCAGTATACCGCTAAATTTTACAATATTTTTTTCACTCCCCCCCCCCCCCCAATCACATGAAATAAAGGTTTTAAATTGATTAGTCACATTTCAATGTGATCTTAAATTTGAATATCAAAATATGAAAATTGGCTTGAATTGTAGAACGAGTCCTGATAAACCGTACATGAACCCTTACATGCCCAACATATAAAAACGGCAAATTGAAATAACTCGGTGAATAAATGTTCGTTGGGGTTTTCCAGGTTTCTCCGGCTCAGCCGACAGGTGGGCGGCGGCGGCGCACAGTGGACGACGACCCGGACGAGAGGAGACAGCGCTTTCTGGAGCGTAACAGAGCAGCCGCGTCTCGCTGCCGGCAGAAGCGCAAGATCTGGGTGAACTCTCTGGAGAAGAAGGCCGAGGAGCTGACCTCCATGAACGTCTCTCTCACGGTAAACGTACTACACAGGCTAAAGCAGGTGCATGCTACAACACTGTTATTTCATTCAGAACAAAAATGTTGGTGGCAGAAACGTGACATCCTGTGGTGTTGGCAGAGAAGTTGATCACGTTTTAAAGGAAATCAGAGCAGGAAGTCATCTAATATGTGTCCAAGTTTAACAATTCAGAGACGACAGTCATTTCATGCCTTCACAGCCTGAGGTCTTACCTCCTGCTTGAGGTTTGTCTGAATATCAAGAACATCTGGAAATGCATGCAGAGGTTTCTGTTTGATCAGTCGGCCACTTTTGTTTGTTCACTTGTGCTTATCTCTGTGTGTGTCTGTGTGTGTGTGTGTTTGTGTGTGCGTGTGTGTGTCTCAGAATGAAGTGTCTCTGTTACGAAACGAAGTGGCTCATTTGAAGCAGCTGCTGTTGGCCCATAAGGACTGTCCTGTCACCACCTTACAGAAGAAGGCCGCCTACCTGGGTGAGTCACTCCATGAGGAAAAAGTGTGTGTGTGTGTGTGTGTGTGTGTGTGTGTGTGTGTGTGTGTGTGTGTGTGTGTGTGTGTGTGTGT
>JAQNCB010000003.1:27074638-27087427 GCA_030068295.1 Euristhmus nudiceps | reverse complement strand
GGCAAGAGTAGGCTGCAAAGCCGTCAGCGTGTTTCTGCCCTGCGATGGCCTGGCGAGCTGTCCAGGGTGTACTCTGTACTCTGCCCTCGCCCGGAGTTGGCTGAGATGGGCACCAGCCTTCCCCACGACCCTAAATAGGAATAAGCGGTTTGGAAAATGAATGAATGAATAGTCCATTTCCAGAACATGTTGCTCCATCATGCATTCACAACCACACCATGAAGAAAACAAAGCTCTTTCTTTTCCCACAGTTCCATCTGCGCCACATCCGGATGGATACTTGCGGGTCAAGCTCACTACTGTGGTGGATCAGTAAGTAATAAAAGCATAAATAGACTTTTTATTGAAAATAAAGCTTCAGGTGCCAAACAAACTACAATCAGCTTTTAAATTATTCACACACTTCAAGCACACCGGGTTCAGACTGAACTCAAGTTTCCTGTTGGAGAATAATTTTTTTAGAAGATTTTAAAATGTATTCTCGGTGTAAAATCTGGTTGGATTTATCCTGAACTTATGTGTTTCCTGTCTAGGGAGCATAGACCTGCCATGATACCTCAAGCCGAATCAATGCCAGAAGCATTCCCCATGTAAATATTTAAACACACACATTTGCTCACACACTCCCTCTGTTCGAAACCTTGTTTGATGAGTGTACATTGAGCTACAGGAAGTTTGTCAGTGCCGGTGCTCAAATACAGACTGCATCTTACTCATAGTGCTGTGTAAGCATGAGTCACTGAACACAGTGTGCAGATGCCAGATTTTTTTTTTCTTTCTTTGTTCTTGTTTATTAATGAAACAAATCCACAGTAACGTAACATATACACCATGACGTTTTATTATTATTTCATTCCTGCTTCTCTAGATCCACGATGTATGATATTCAAACGTAAGTATAACTTTTCATAATGTCCAGATATGTTTATATTTATGTCAACAAATTAGGTAAAGTTAAAAAGAAAGAATCTCCATGTTATTAAGGTTATTCATTCACATATACCAGAATGTTTGGTGAAAATTAAAATCGACCAATCATCACAGGGCTTGTCAGTAAACCAAATGATCTTGCACATTTATTCAGTGCTTCACTTATTAGTTTTGTATTGAAAATGTTACGCTCCTGTCGTATACTACTGTCAGTGGACGTGTCCGCACATTCATGGAAAAAAGAAAATTGTAATGTCAGTGTCCACCATGTGGCTGAAAGCAGTTACGCTGCAATCATTTAACTTCCCAGGTGCAACCTAACCAAAGTTTGAAAGCAGAAGTGTAGCAGAAAGATGGAAGTTATGTTGATAATATTGTAGTTCCTTATAAATAGATGTTTAATGTGCTGATACAAACGGTTTGTTTACAAATTATATTTTATAGCTTAATGATGTGATTTAATGTAAATAAGTGTGGGAAACACTATATTATAGTCTGTTCAAGGCAAAGTAGATATGTCCTATTTGTAGTCCATAACAGCCACTTCAACTTGTAAGACACGCCCCCTCAATGTGTCAACTTGGGGTAGCGTTCTCAACTATTAGTTATTTCCTGTTTACAAAGTGACATCAAATCAACATTGCAGCAGTGGGTTTAAGATCAGTTTGTATAGAGGCACAGTACTTGGTTTAATCGACAGTTGAACCTTGGTCCAAGGGACTAAAGAGGGGGATGGGGTGTCCGTCAGAGTGACTAATCCGTTAGAGTGAACTGTTTTTCAGAGGGGGGGATGATATACTACATACTGTATAAAAATAAAATCACCTCAAAGTTCTGTAAAAGCACAGTAGTACTGAACATTTAACACCCAAGTAATAAATGTATATTGTACCTGTACAGTAAATACATGTAATACATATTGTAATACATTATACAGTAATTCATTTAACTGGCGCCTGAAAGGCTCAACAGCACCGTCGTTAGCACTACCCGCTTCTCCGTGCTCAACCTTATTACATATACAGTGATGAATTCTAAACTGCCACAGCCAACCTGTGGAAGCCTTACAGTTTATTCCAATGTGGTGAGCAAGCTTATCGGCGGTGGATATTATCTCCACTCCGCGTACTTTCATGGTCATAAGAGCATGTACATTACCCTTACTAGAATCAACATCAAACTGCAAAGCAAACTTTTGTAACTTTTCTTTTGATTTTCTAATATCACTTACCGTTTGTTTTTTTAACTCCAAATTCTTCATAAACACTGACCACTGACCCACGTCCTTCAAGCCTCTATTTAAGCTGTAATTTCTGTCTGATACTTAGATGTACACGCTTTCTTTTTTCAATTGGCTTAGCTTTAGGAGGCATGGTGACAATTAAAGGCAAAATAAATGCAATATACATAAACTAAAGTGCCAAAAGAAGGCTAAATATGCAGCGAAAACACAGCACGCAGCACAGATCACAGCTCAGGCTTGTAAACACTGGCACGCTCATGACACCTACTGTACAAAGTCCGAACTTGCGGACCGAGGGGGATTTTGACCGGATGGGCGAATTTTTGTTCGTTGGATCCAATATCCGTTGCATCAGTGTCCGTTGGACCGAGGTTCAACTGTATAATGTTGTTGCTGAAGTGCAAGTTTAGTCCAAAATTTGGCTTGAAGTTTAATATAAAAGAACTGAAGCAGTAACCATGCAGGTTAGTAACTGTAAAAAAAAAATGAAGATGAGTAATTTTTTATTATCTTTATAAATAGCAGTGTCACCCTCCTGAGAAAAACAAACACCAGATATGTTCTAGCTATTAAAATTGACCAACTTTTGACAGTGATTAAACCAGACTATATTATACTATTAAAGCTTTAATAAACAATATTATATCTACAATGTTTTAAACATCGGCCCACTTTTTGTGCAGCCCTAACTCTCTCCCGGGGACTCCATTCCAATCCTCTTACCCTGACGCCCCTATGCCCAGCCAAGGAGAAATGTACCCTCCTTCCATGTACGACCCTGGCATGTGAGTCATCACACACTGCACATGTTCACTCATGCTTCCAGCCCAAAATATAAGCTTTCTTTTTTTTTCTTTTTTTTTTTTTTTTTCCCCCACACTGCATGTCTTCTTATTATTTTGTCTCATCTCATTCAGGAATTTTATTTACCAACAATAAAAAAACAAAAACAAAAACAGCTACAAATATCAGATTTGGTAAGTTGGACCCCCCTTTTTGTTATCAGGACAACAGAAGCGTCAAATAACATGGAGCTGGAGGAAATTCTTTCCAATTTTGACACTCAGTTATGATACGAAAGACTGCGGCAGAAGCCACGCACACATCCAGAAGCAGAGCATTACGTGCAAAAACACACGCTAACATGCTTTGGTGGCTTAGCATGAATTAGTAAGCTCCCTCGGGATGGAACTTGGCTCGTCTTCGTTGTATCAAGGATATCCAGTGGCCTGCTACACTAAGGATGTACAGAACAGTGCACACGCTTTTGCCTGATTTTATTTATCGCACCGGTGATATTTAACTCTGGGCTACGCACGCAGGCTTAAAGGCACGTTTAAAGGAAATTGATATTAAAGGAGTCAATAAATATTCAATGAAAAATGAATTTTGTCTTAACAGTATCCTAAGGTAAACATGGAAGTGAATAATATACTATGTGTTTCATACAATCTGGTCAGTGATGTGACTTATCCATGAAATTCCCAATATTGCTTTGAGTCCCTTTAAGCCTGTAAATGGGGTGATGGTAAAAAAAAAAATGAGGACAGTCTTTCTATGCTTCTTATTTCTTTGCCTAATAGGAAGGAAATTACACAAACTCAGCTCGGCTTGCACAGTTCCTGATGTATGCCCGACTCTCTTAAAGCCACAGTGAGGAATATCAACAGTGTGATCTTTCATAGTGTTTACAAAAAAAAGGGCTAAATCAGAGTTTGTATTTCACTGGCTGTGGGTTCTCTCTTAGAAAATATGCAAGACAAAGGCTTAAAGAATCTCAACCATGACACAATCTGAAAGGTTAGAGACTAATACCCGTTTATATGCAGGCTGGAGGCCCTGCGATGGCCTGGTGGGCCGTCCAGGGTGTACTCATCAAGATTATAGTAATATTATACATATTTTTACAGTGACATTAAAATTGTATGTAAAATATGATACAGTAATATTACTCCTACCTCAGCGCGGTGAGGGGGGTGGAAATGCAGGGCTCAACTCGGGTTTTTTTTACTAGCCAGCCGGACTAGTTACCTAACAAAGTTACTGGCCAATCAGAAAATCAACTCGCCAAAGTGTGTCTGATCTCAACCCTTGGTAAAATGACACAGAAGATTTTATATATATATATATATATATATATACAAACCGACTTAAGGTGTATTACCGCCATCACCTGGATTGGAGTGTGGATCTACACTCACTTCCCCTTGACTGATTCTTTGATGAGAAAGATTCGGCCAATTGGGGAGCAAGATCATGGTACTGAGCATGATGGGAAATATTCTGACCAATAGGAGAGCAGGATCATGGTACTGAGCATGATGGGAAAGATTCTGACCAATAGGAGAGCAGGATCATGATACTGAACATGATGGGAAAGATTCTGACCAATAGGGCGGCCGGGGCGCATTTATGGCTCGAATTTAAAAAAAATTTTGCGAGCGCGGTTGTGTTTCGTTTCTTTCGTACGCTGAATAATTTTTCATAAAATGGAGCGAAAAAATCTTTGCATATCGTTTCGTAAAATGAAAATTTCTTGTACTGAAGTTTTCGTATCTTGAGGTTCCACTGTACTTATTTCCGCACATGCATACTTGTGTTTTATATCACTTTGTCTTTTAAGGACAATGAGTAATCACATGTCTTACATGTACCGAGATTCAGTTTTATCTTTACACTTCTGTACTTCAAGATCAATAAGCACATGCAAAAACGCATCACCAATTAGAATATTATCCGTGGGAAGCTCAGGACACACACTGTTATTTTTCTTTGATATAAACGAGGCTCTGATTGTGTTTCAAAATGAAAAACATGAATCGCCAGTTCAGAAATTCAAAACAGCTCTGTGTATGATGAATCAGTGCTGGTCTTCCATCTGTCTCATATAAAATTCCTGACTGTGGCTTTAAACACTCATTCCTTTCATCCCTCTGTGTGCCATTTCATAGTAACAGGGGGGGCTTCTCATGATTTTCACATTGCGAGAGCAGCTAAACCATTTGATGCCAAAAAGTATTCACAAGCGCAAAACTTTATAGAGTTGGTGACCCGGGTAACTCTGAGCTTCGAGCTCCTGGAATGGTTTTTACAGCAGTGATGTGCATGGGTGTTCGGTAGTCTGGGAAACCCCTTTAGATATGTAGGAAACTGATCGAGATGATTAAAAATTGGGTTTCCACCAAAAGTCTATCTTCTTTAAAGGAACCTATCATTATTTATTTATTTATTTATTTTTGCCGGAGCGATGCGGAAAAGTTCATGTTTATGGTACTTTCCATCGTCGCCTTGGCGTTCAGCGATTGTGCTAAATGTGTATAAACGCCTGCCAGCTAATGATAACCGTCACGCTGTGATCATGTTGTTGTACCGTAAATATGCGGCTGATCAATTCATTTTGTAATCAGACTCCGCCTGTCGGAACACCTGTGACATTCCTGCTCCCTTATCAAGTGACGGGGGAAAAAAATTCGATAACTTAGAGCTTCGATAACAGCAGACAAAGCGAAAGGGTTTAAATGGCCGAAAATAAGATGTGCATACATTTGTTGAACTGCTGAATCCTATCAGGGGCCCCGGGGACCCGAGCCAACTCAGCGAAGGCGGAGTACACCCTTAACAGCACACCAGTACATTGTCCACACACTCACTGAGGGGTAACTTTGAACAGACAATGCAACATTCTTGCAGCTTTCATGAAATATAACATCCTGACATGAATTTCAAAATTGATTTAAAAAAAAAAAAAAAAAAGTGCTTTTCTGTTGCACCTCTCGTGTGATCAGCCCCGAATGTCTGTCCCTGGAGCAGAGTCCTGAAGTGCAGTTTTCTAAAGCGAGAAGAGAAATGGGGTTCTTTAGATCTGTCTACAAAAAGGACAGTTCAGAGGTAGAAAGCGTGAAGGGTTTTCCCAGGCTGCTGCACATAACGCCATTCTCAACCCCTTTCAATCCTTCGCCTCTACTTTGCCAAATAAAATGGCTTTAATTCCAGACGACAGTGTGACGCAGTTCCTGCCCTCTTTGTCGTCTAACACACTTCCAGCTGTAGTTTTGGATTCCTTACTTTCCTTTCCCTTCCAGATATTTGTAATATTCAGTATTCACAAACATGAAAGTCTACTCTGAGAATAATAAAACTCACTTCTGATAAAAGTGACTGTATATGAGTGGATGTAATCTATGCAGTAGCTCTATACAACCTGTATTTTTAGCTTTTTTGTTTTTATAAAGGGATTTGTGTAAATGTTCATAAGCTTGGACTTGTTCATATATTGGCTCAGCTCTTCAAACTTCATGGTGCATGTTCTGATTCATGTGTGATTCATATGAAGGGGACCTTTAATTCCTAATGCAGTGTTTCATGTGTAGCCTTTAGTTTGTCTTTAATTATATATATATATATATATATATATATATATATATATATACACAATTAAGATGAAATCTTAAATGACCTTTCCACCATTAAATGTGATATTGATATGTAATAATACTGTTTTTTGTTTGTTTGGTTTCTTTTTTGTAAAATATTATTTGTGCCACGAGTGATTTGTAAAGAGGAGGTGTGGAGTGAAAATTAAATTCAAATAAATATACATTGACTGTAGCCTTCTCTATTGACACACTGCAGTCACTTTTCTGCGCTAAATTCTTCCCAGAGATGCATTTGTGTTTTTATGAAACAGAAGCTGTGTATTATAAAAAAAATAAATAAAATGTTCTTTGGTCGAGTGCAACTTGTAAATTAATGCAAGTGTAAAAACAAATGCTTTACACTTCTCGGCCCAAAAAAGTGGTCGCACACACAAATATGTTGTTCCAACTTCAGCCGTGCTTACAGCACGTAATCATCATGCCATTGTTTCAACAAACTTAAGCAACATATCACTGATTTTGCATCCAGTGTCAGGTTCATTTCTGACCGACGTCATTTTATTGCCACATTAATGTTGCTGAGCCTCAACCGGACCAACTGGAGCAGCAGTGCCATGGAGATTGTGTGCTGAGGATAAATGGGCCAAATGCACTTCATGAAAATCTTACAGTGTGGGACAGTTTTGGGGGGTTGGTCAGTGTAAAAAAAAAAAATCTGTGATTTCTGAGAACATGTAGGATCTTGGTATCAGGTTGTGATAGCTGTATTAGTTGAGGAAGATTACCCAATAATTGGTAAAAATAAATAAATAAATCAAGCCAGAAGCTATTTTGGAAAACGTTGCACACCAAGACATGCTAGTATAAATTTTGGACAAACAAATATTTTCATGTGTAGTACTCACGTACTCACGAGTAGATCACATACTCATTTTGAAGTTATAAGTGCTCAGCTTCCAAACTTTTGTGACCTTGCCTTGACCCTCACCTTTGACCTTGACATTCCAAAATCATATAATCTCTCGGACTCAGGTAGGGGAGTGTCCCCACCAAGTTTGGTGAAAATCCATGCACAGTTGTGGTCTGGACTTTGTTTACAGACAAACTGACAACAAACAAAGAAGGGGTGAACAAAACGCCTGTGATTACAGTACATCCACCCAAAATGAAATAAAAGACATTTGATGACACAAAATGGTCATTAATGTATATTTGTCTAGTTTGAACACTTGGATTTTACAAAAAAGGAAATCTTTACACTGTACATCTCGAGCACTAAATGATTCCTATTTATGTAAACATGGAAGAATCTGATGAATGTCCACTGAAGAAAACAGTCCAGTTAGAGAGAGAAAAAGCAGCATATTATCACTCAAACAGAGCATTTGTCTGTGGAATCGCTGCTCTTGAAACAGCAGGACACATACAGAAGGGGGGAGACTAATGATGCAAAGAGCCAAGGGCTTACATTTAACGTCAGCATTTAACATCAGTCGAAGAGAAGTTTGGAGAAACCGTAAGGCAGCATCAGCATCACCTTTTTGGGGAGCTGATGATGCAGACAAATCGTTAAACATATAAATAACTCCTCCTCTTCAACAGCAAGAGGAAAAGAAAGAGGGGAAAAAAGATAGAAATCACTGCACTTTGATGCACTCGTTTTGCATTCAAAACAAAAACAACATTTGCTCCCCTTAAAATATAGTCATGCAGATTCACCAAAAAGAACACAAATAAGCTGAGGTCCCTGACAAATCAGATCTTATATCTATAAAACTACTCAACACACAAGATGTAACCAAACCAGATAAAAGAAACAATAACCTGCGCATGCCAAGTCTTATTGCAACAGATGTTTAAGAATCTCTAGGAAATGCATACCAAAAAAAAAAAAAAAAAGCAAGCTGAATACAATCTAAAATCCTGGAGGTACAAATCCAGTATAGGGTCAGTTTACAGGAGAGTCAAATAATACAAGAAATTAGAAGAGTAATAAGAGGGGACAGTTCACTGTCTCCGGTTTTGTTTATGTAGAACAAATGATTATAATGAATAGAAAAGGATTTTTAATATTCATTCATTTTCTAAACCGCTTAATCCTAGTTAGGGTCGCGGGAGGCTGGCGTCCATCTCAGCCGACTCTGGGCGAGGGCGGGGTCACCCTGGACAGCTCGCCAGGCCATCACAGGGCATATTTATAATAACTAGCTTAAACTGTTGGACTCTGTTTCAGATATGGATTCTAAAAGTGATAGTTTCAGCTCTGTAAATTCGGATTGGCTAAAAAGTGTCAGCAACCCTTTCTAAAATCTTCGAAACAGGAAACAGCTGTGACAAAATGGTCACAATAATTAAATAAGCTCATAGAATTCCCTCATCGTTGCTCATTATTAGCAGCCAGACGGCACGGCATTGCAGACTATTAATAATGAAAATTATATATCCCCCTTCTAATTTTCTCCCTAATTTTAGTCGTATCCAATTCCCACCCATCAGGAATTGCCTTCCCTGTCACACGACCACCACTGACCAAGGATGAAAATAATTGATGATAAATTACATATCATTGGGAGATCAGAAGTTTGACTTCGAATGATGGTGTTACGGCACTACGTTAGTGATCTAAAGGTCAGGGTTTCAAGCCGCACTATCACCAAGCTGCCACTGATGGGCACATGAGCAGGACCCTTAACCCTCCACTATATAGTTGTATAAACAAAATAATGAGTCACTTTGGATAAAGGTGTCTAACAGATGCCAGAACTGGATAATGCCATAAATATATAGGCAAAATAGCATATAAACATAATCAGAGCGTCTTAAATCAATCCTGGGCATCTGTGAACTCAGGTATGTGGAAGAGGGCAGAAAGCGTTTTTGTCCGAAAGGGTTATACTGCTCTGTGGTACAAGATGAGCAACACTTCGAAGAAAGATTTAGCAGTTGGTTTAACATGAACTTGACCATGGTATTTTTGTCGAAAGCAAGAAGCTATTGAAGGGCATGTATTACAAATTATTATTATTTTTTTTGGTTAATAAGGGGTTCGGAGCTCTGCTATGCTATGAGTCATGCATACGAACCTCTGTGTTCATGACAAACTCATTGCAACGCATGCTCTTGATTAATCTAATACTCTTGATTGCAATTGTGTGTTTCTTTGCACTGTTTGCGAACGAGAGACTTAAGCATTTCACTGCCAGTAATTGCTTCAGGTAATTTCTTGCTAGTGACAATAAAATCCTTGTATCCTTGTATCTCTCTCTCTCATCACTGATTGCTTTATCAAGACACCGAAATGTACAGCTTGGTAAAGTGAGGGTGTCTTTCACTTAAAACTTAAACTCTTATAGAAACACAGTATAATGGGAACTAAAACCCAAAATAAGAATTAGATAAAACACACACAAGCACACATCTGGAAATATGTCTCCGTTGCCTTAAAGTACTTAAAATTTTTTAGAGATAAAAACAAAACAGAAAAAAAAAAAGCAAAAACTTGCTAAAAACAATAGTGAACACGCCGGAACACTGTGAAATCGGAAAAGCATTCAGGATGAAGTCCACTACTGTAGCGCACTCCAAGTCAACTGCAACTCAGAGAGACGCCCCTGTCCTGAGCAGATTTAGCCACAGAGCGTCGCCCTACATGCCAAAGTCTTCTACTAAGCCTCATTCTAGGTCGTGCAGTCTGAAGGGATGAGGTGGAGGTGACGGTGATGTGAGAGATGCTCCAACACACCCAGGCTCCGGATGCAAAGTGAGGACCAAAAGGGGTATAAATGTGGGTCGGAAATCATCGTATGCATTTGTTGAGGTGATAAAAGGGTGAGAACGGCAACGTTTCCTGACTGTTTGTTTATAAAGCTTGCGTTTTGAGCTCGATTGGCTCGCCTCGCGTGTCCTGCTGGCCCTCAGCCTCGGCAGGTCGACTGCCTTTGAGCACGGCGAGTCTTTCGGAGAAGCCACGCATGCGTGGGAACATCAGGAAGTCGTAGAGCAGAGCACCCAGGGCACCACCAATAAAAGGCCCGACCCAGTACACCTGCCAGAGAAAAAAAAATTACATTTAGAATTTCATCTCCAACATTTCAATCGATGCGACTTGGAAGGTTTTCAAGTGTTTGGAGTCACTTTCCATCTTTTCTCTTTCAATGTTATAACACTGCTTTCATGTTTTGACTAGTTTGTATTCTCCAGCTTGGGCGATGATGCGATTGGTTGGTTTAATAAGCACTTTGTTGTCTGGGGGCACACTGGGAAGGCTTTGCAGTGACACTACAAATGCTATGTGAGTCGAAGTGTTCCAAACTACCTCCAACGGTACATTGAGTGACTGGATCACATTGCAGGACACATCTGAGACACTTTGGATCCCATCTTTAATTTTTTTCATTTTGCTATACTGTATGAATCCCACAATAGAAATGATTGCCTCTGCATTTAACCCATCCGAAGTGAGCACACACACACACACACACACACACACACACACTCAGAGCAGTGGGCTGCCGCAAACATTGGGGTAGATCCAGAGAGCAGTTGGGGGTTTGGTGCCTTGCTCAAGGGCACTTCAGCCGTGAAGGCGGAGGAAGGGAAGGTGCAGCTCATGCCCCCACCGCCACACCATTCTTCCTGCTGATTCGGGATCCGTCAACATTTCGGTCCCAAAGCCGTTTCTCTTACCATTAACCCACGGCTGGGCACCTGGTCTCAGTGCAGTCCATCCAGGATGTTAATACTAGAAGGTGGAACCAGCACTTAGGCGCAATAGGAAGCAGAAAAAAAGTGTCTCTGTTGTCATTGCAAGTGTAATTCACCTTTCAGGCACCAGGGAGCGTCGAAAATTCCCAACTCTGCCTTTAAAGTCTTGTGCTTTTGAACTGTAGGTTGTAAGTTCAAATCCCGCTCAGAAGATGATGGGCTTTTGTGCTCGGTTCTATGCTCAGATTCTCTGTACTTATGTTTTCTTTCACTCGCGAGCTGTTTGAGATTAAAATCATCCTCCAAATCCATACTCACCCAGTGGTTCATGAAGTTCCTGAAGAGCACAGCAGGCGCAAACGACCTGGCAGGGTTCATTCCGGCACCAGTGTAGTACATCTAAAAGGTTTCAAGAGAAACTTCAGCCTTTACACAAGTAACATAACTTCTAATCATGAGAGTGGTTAAGAAAGGGCCGGTCTCCTAATGGAAGGGCAATAGAATGCGAAGAGTATGAAGGATGTCTGCTCACCCCAAGCAGATGGCCCATGAGCACGGAGAAGCCGATGGCTAGAGCAGCAGAGCCCAGACGGCCGTTACGCCGATCATCGGTTACGGCAAAGACGCACACCACCAGCTGCAGGGTCAGGAACACTTCCATGGTAGTGGCCATGCCAAGGCTAACACCAGGCTGCAGCTAGTTACAGGAAGTTAAACAGACAGAGCAAACCTGGCTTTAGCATTTCTGCGGTGTTAATTCGGCACAGAATCGCGGTGGTCGCACCAACAGAAATGGTGAACTGATTATTAATCTGTGTTCCGTATGGTACCATTTATTCGTTAATTGCATGGGTGCTCAATCCTGCTCCTGGAGAGCTACCTTCCTGAATATGTTCACTCCAACCCTAATCATACCCACCTGACCATCCAGTCATCTAAACAAGGCTTCAGACTTTGACATGAAGTCTTTATTTCAAATTCTGAAGCCTTGATTAGATGACTGGATGGACAGGTGGGTATGATTAGGGTTGGAGTGAACATATTCAGGAAGGTAGCTCTCCAGGAGCAGGATCGAGCACCCCTGGTGTCGCGCTTTCACCCCCTAAGCTCAATTTGGCAATTTAGGAAGCCAGAGTACCCCGAGGAAACCAACACAAGCACAGCCATCGATGAGCCCGTGACCTGAACCCGTGCCCTGCTTACTATGTGTCATGATCCTGGCATGTCATGGCTGCTTCCCGCCACCAGAGGGCGCAGTTGAGGCGTCTCGCCGTCATTCCTCCCTCAATCAAGTTTATCTGAGTCATCTGTTTTGTTGATTGTTTGGGTATTTAAGGGAGCCTGTGTTTGAGTTCTGTGCTGGGATATTGCAATCGGTTGCCTTGAAGGAACTCCATGCCATGTTTTTTCGGTTTGCCTTTTTCCCGCCCAGAGTTGTTTATTTTTGAGAGTTCTTTTCTTTAGGAAGCTCAAGTTTATTTTCTGTTGGAGTAAGGAAATAAAGACTTTTGCTGCATCCTGTACTCTCTGCCTGTT
>JAQNCB010000003.1:27047641-27063209 GCA_030068295.1 Euristhmus nudiceps | reverse complement strand
AAACAATGCATAAGATGTAAATAAAATACATACGTGTAATTGTACATAGATGTAAATAAAGTGTAAGAAATGTGTTTATAGAACTTTTAACGTAATTTTACTTCAGCTCTACTCACTTTGCCGCTTGACTTTCGCTTCCTCCTCCTCTTCTTTTTCTGTTTATGGAGTTACGCGAATGCAAGGAAATTCGTCTCGACCAATCAGCTTGCGAGATTTCACAGCCGAGTCAACCCGAGTCGGTAATGAACTTGCGGCCTTTCCCTTAAGTTTTCCCTATTTTTTCTTAATTTCCTTATTTTTTTATTTTTCGATGAAAATTTTTAAAAAATCTGCGATGCACTGAAGCTGCAGAAACTGAAGCGCGATATAGAGAGGGATGACTGTATTAACCAACAAGATATCAGGCTTCGGGGAGCTTTCTTTCTTTATCACAAGCCCCAATATGTAGGTTAAAATGTGTGAATGTTTCAGAGTAATACAGGTGCAAGTGTTATCAGCAGAATCAGAATCAACTTTATCGGCCAAGTTTGAGTCTGGTTTCACTTTGCTTATTCACTCTGCCCTCGCCCAGAGTCGGCTGAGATGGGCGCCAGATTCCCCGCGACCCTAGTTAGGATTAATCCGTTCAGAGAATGACTGAATGAGCGATCCACTGAAATCCTGCCCAGACCGTTACTAAGGATGCTGTAATCTTGTCATGTTTATTTTTGTTCAGATCTTTCTACTCACACGTCCCTGACAGTAAAAGCCTCCCGCTTGCACATTTCTGTCGTGATTAACAGAATCTCAGACACTACAAAAACAATTTCACACCTTCACACACTTACTCTGCCACATTCTGTATTTGTATCTGTTCATCATAAACAGAATATCTGTATTTGTCTACCTGCCTCATACGGCTATGAAATATTTAGTGTGACAAAAAAAACCTTCATTATTCTGAATCTTTTTAGAAAATTATAATCCATAAGGACAAACGGAGCGGCGCGGTGGCGTAGTGGTTAGCACGTCCGCCTCACAGCTAGAAGGCCTGGGATCGATTCCCAGCCTGGGCGTTTCTGTGTGGAGTTTGCATGTTCAACCCGTGCTCGCGTGGGTTTCCTCCAGGTACTCCGGTTTCCTCCCAAAGTCCAAAAACATGCACAGTAGGCTAATTAGCTGTTCCAAATCTCCCTTAGGTGCGAGTGTTGGCCCTGCGATGGCCTGTCGAGCTGTCCAGAGTGTACCCCGCCCTCACCCAGAGTCGGCTGAGATGGGCGCCAGCCTCCCCGCCAACCTGATTAAGCAGTTCAGAAAATGAATGAATGAATAGGGCAATTGGCTGTTCCAAATCACCTTTAGGTGTGAGAGTGAGCATGAATGGTTGTGTGCCGTCCCTGCAATTGCCTGGCGAGCTGTCCAGGGTGCCATCACCAAGAGTCAGCTAAGATACCACCGCGCGACCCCAACTGGGATTCGGTGGCTTAGAAAGTGAATGAATGGATGGATAACGGGTCCCTGGCTGGTTAAGCTGCGCTCATCTTGCAGTAAGCCAGTGTTTCTCAATTATTTTCTGTCACCGCCCCAGAAGAATAACAAATTTTGCACCCCCACATGCGTGACTATAACTAGTATTATTTGTGTATAAAATTATTATTAGAACACCTCGGTATAACAGTGTATCCTTATTAACATTAAAAACAAAAAGAAATATAGTTCAACTTACAACAAAGAAAAACTAACATTCTTTCTCTTTTCACATCATATTGCTTGCCTGCTGCGAAAATCCCCGACACCATAGCACGTCAATGAGAGCGCCACTGCCACCGACTGTATTGGATGTGCAATTACACTTAATTCTAGTACAGTATTGCCAAAAAAAAAAAAAAAAAAAAAATCAGGTTCCCCAGGATCACATGCTCCCTGCTATTTGAGAAGCACTGCAGTAAACAAACTGTTGGAAAATGAAAGTGTTCGTGCTAATGGAAGACACGACTTGCTTCAGCAACATGGAGACATACGACATCTAACATAATCTGGAGACACTGCGATTCATTCATTCTGAAAAAGTCACAAAGTGTCTGCATGGCAGGGTTGTATGACGTCTCAAGTTTAGTGGCGGGAAAATTAAACGAAATGACTTTGCAAGCTCATAAGACGAGTTGAGAATTACGCGCAAACAGAACGTATCCGATGTTTTAGCATTTTATAACAACTCTGTCCTTTTAAACAAGGTCTTTGCCCTTCTGCTGCTTAGTTTCACGTTTAAACTGGATTCTCACTCGCTCTCATTTCCTCATTTTACAAACAGTTTATCCTATTAGGGTCGCGAGGAGGCTGGAGCCCATCTGAGCCGACACCGGGTTAAAGCGGGGTACACCCTGAACAGTTTTCCAGACCATTGCAGGGCCAAAACACACACACATGAGCAATGGAGGACAGCCAATTAGACCTATGTGCTAATGAACTGTGGAAGGAAACCGGAGTACCCAGAGGAATCCCACATAAACACTGGGAGAAACTGCAATCCCCACATAAACACATCTTCACCTAACCCAGGACATTGTTACTGTGAAGCAGACGTGCTAACCTCTACACCACCGTACTGCCCTAAACTAGACTCCATCATGAACCTGACAGACATCAGCTAACAGCCAGATATTTACAAGAGATTGTCATTCATTCATTCGCCAAAGCGCTTAATCTTATTACGACTGCAGTCAGGCTGGAGCTTGTCTTTGCCAAGTGTGGATGAAATAGGTAGCGTACACCCTGAACAGCTCACCCTTCCATTGTAGAGCCAGAAGAGAATGTCAATCGCAGCTATATCAAGATTTAACCTGCAGTGTGATTTTGTTGCCAAACTGCACTGTACGTTACTCCATTACTGCTGAGAGGCGAGCAATTGTGTGCCACTCTGATGTCAGAGGTTGCTAGCAATTACAACAGGGGAAAATGTTTTTAAATTTTCAACATTACATACAAAAAGGCTAACTAATCACCAAATATCCCTGCTTACTTTTAAAAAATGCCTTTTTTTAACAACTTTCCAGTGACATGTGGAGCATTTTTGATGAAACTAGCGATTGATGATACAACCATCATGATAGTGTTGATAAAAGCATTAGCATGAAAGTTGAAGCTGTAGAACTCATTCCTTTTCCCCAGGTGGGTGTTGACAGAGATGGATGGACTATAGTGCACTGCTCCACACTGATCTAATCCATTCATTCGCTGAAATACTTAATCATACCCGGGTCCTCAGAAACCTGGATCCTGTCTCAGCCTCTCGGCAAAGCCAGGGGAAAACCCTGATCAACTCACCAGTTTATTGCAGGGCCAACACATGCACAACCATTTACGCTCAACTCCTAGGGGCAAGTTGGCATACCCAAGCCAAATACGTATGTCTTTCAATTGTGGTAGGAAGCCCATGCAAATACCCTCACCAACCCTGGGACTCAAACCACAGACCCTCTCACTGGACGATGGAGAACCTTCCACTACCCCACCGTGCCACCCTCAACTCCGAATTCCAACTTGTGAGCACGGGTGTGGGTGGGTTGTGTCTCTCATCTAGCACACAGGTGTCAAACCCGAGGCCAAACCCATCCCTCCAACTCATTTTATGTGGCCCGTAAGAGCTTTCAAAGTATATGATTATCATATACTCGTTGCATCGACTGTTACCATGAAACGTAATTCACCATCATCCGCTAAGTGAAACCAACTTATTTTAATAACTAGCTATTCATGACTCAGGAAAGATTGTAAGTTCACTTGTCAGCATGAAGCACTGCTGGAAAAGAAGTGAATAAAGGAAAAGAGGACAAACGCGTAAACCGATATGTATATGCGGATTTCATGGTTGCCCCTTTTGAGTAGATGAGTGATTATTCAGCCCTTGAAAATTTACATGAACGGCCCTCAGTGAAAATGAGTTCGACACCCATGATCTAGCGCCAACTACCGGCACCGCTAACGTGAAAGCTCATACCAACCCCTCTGGTGTGGTGTTTACAAACATTATCTTAAGCACTTACCCCGTATGTGTGGTTTTATACACCGCACTGCTGCCACATAAATAATCTGATACCTGCATAAACAACAGGAGTACAGGTTTCCCCCCACGGCCTCTTAAAATCATCAGTTAGCTGCGGCGGTAAGGTAAGCACTTTGTGACATTTTTGCTGCCGAGTCAGTTTTACAGGTTTAAATGTTACGCATAACAGGAAGAAAAACACCATTGACAGTATAACCTTGCTGAAGTTGTCAGCTGATTTTATTTTATTGCCATAAACACTGCGAAGTCTCAAAATGACCAACTGAAACGGCCCCACACTGCCTCCAGCACACACATCTGGACACATCCATCACGCCGGAAAACCGTAAATCTCCACTCATCAGTCCGTGTGACCTTTCACCACATTATTCTTAAGTTGAAGATTTATGCGCAATAATAAAGAAAGACCCTTTATTTCTGATTATCTGGTTTGTTTGGTTTTTTTCCCCTTCCTGGCCACACAGCTGTTGAGTTCTAATTCCACGAGTTCTTCTCCCACCCTACACGCCAACTTGTGCTGCAAAATCTAGTCATTTTTATTATTATTATTATTATTATTATTCAGCTTCACAGGTCCCCCTCCCCCCATTTTTACATGCACAAAAAAAAAAGCAAATATTTCTTTGAGCAGGCAGTGCACAGGAAACCACTGACCAGAAGTACCCCATTCCCACCATCGTCAGTATCAACGGCTAGTTAAACAGGATCGTGAAGGATTTTTTATTTGTTTATTTATTTTGGGCTGGCGGGGCACGCCATATCAGCTGAAAATCATTTCACTCAATTTCATTAGAAAATTAATCCAGAACCCCCAAGACCACAGTCATTATAAAAAGATTAACATACAAGACATTAAGGATGGATTTTTTTTCTCCCCAACTTCGACAGCTGCCAGAACATGAGAATCATCCTCATGTTTAAGCTGCATTGGATGAAAGTGCCAATAAAACTGAACAAGAAACCGTGACGTACATGGGTCACTCAACAATCGTTTAGAGACAGTTTATTAGAAATATGTAGACAAAAACCCCACTGCATTTAACAAACTTAAGTTCCTCAACCTGTGGTGGCAGGCTAGCACAACAAACATTTTAGTCACAATTGCATTGATATTAGGAGTGCAATCACAATTTGGTCAGATACTGATAAGTTACCCTTTTGTTCTGTACAGCGGTGAAGCTTACATTATATCACTTCACGTAAATGGAAGATATCAGTGCTCAAACGCCTGCTACACACTCAAGTGTGAAAAATAAAAGACTACTAACTTGAAATTATTTAGGAAAGCCATGTGTACGGACAGGACTATGCACTTCAGACAGATCGGATTTACACGTCTACCTATTTTATGAGGGCGCAAAAATACCTAGAGTGCCAACAAAACCTGATTTTCAGTGAAGCAGAAGAGGCAACCTCGACTGAGAGTAGCTGCAGTTAAAATCCAGTCAATGTTTTGGCTAGTATTTGCCGTTTGGGAGGGAAAAAAAGAAAAGAAAAAAATCTGAGAAGAATAACTGCTTCACACCCACCCACAAACTAACTGAGAATTAATAAAAACGTAAATAAAACCGTAAAAATTTCCGGTCAACAGGAATTGGGTAACAAGGTCTAACGTACAGGGAGGGCAGCAATCTTTCAATCGCAAGGAATTACAATGTGCATAAGCCATGTAACGATTCCTCACTGACACTGAGGGGGGAAAAACTGAACATACTCTATGCACCATCCTCTCCCTATGACCACTGCTGGGTAAATGGATGATGACTAGAATCCACAAAACATTATGGAGAACTTTAATTGTCCATGCAGAATAAAAAGGTAAAGAAAGCAGTGTTGAGGACATGTCAGCATCATGGTATACGCTCTGGAGGGACACTCAGAACCTGGAAAACAACTTCAATTTAGGCTTTGTATTGTGGATTTGTTGATCTGTGTTTCTTAATTAAATGTTCACCCCCCACCCCCACCCCTCCCACCCTCTACAAGAACCAAGAACCCCGCCAATTGTTTTTCTTCAAACAGTTAAGCAACGATCCGTGTTTTCTGCCACAGCATTTCCTTTGCAGCTTCACTCGAGATCTGGCATCTCTGTAAATAATTTAGGGACATTATGGTTAATTATGTATCACCTTACACATGCATGGACGAGCACTTGCATTTCGTATAGAAAACACACTTACTTTCATCATCGCTATCTGCAGATTCTTCCTGCAAAAAAAAGAAAGAAAAAGAAAGTAGTATTAAAAATGTGGGGCCAGTGGCATAGTGGATAGAGTGCTGGGCTTGTGATCAGGAGGGCATGGGTTCGAATCTCGGTGAGACCTCCCACTGTGATAAGACCCCTGGGTAAGGTCTTAACCCCAAGTGTGCCTCTGTTTACCCAGCAGTATAAATGTGTACCAGTAAAAATACTGGGAAGGGAACCTGCGATGGACCAGCATCCCATCCAGGAGGAGTTGAACTCCTAGACGCTTCACGCTACAGAAACCGGGGATAAGCACCGGCACTGATGAGCCACTGGGCTTGGGTGTAAAAGCCCAGAAAGATTAAAGATACTGGAATTGTGGTCATGCTTATTTTTGGGACAGTGTGTAGGAATTAAATAAGTAAAAAAAAGAAGCAATAAAGCCTAATTTACAGTTTATTACTCAGACACTAAAGCTAAAATACTGTGCACCAACCATAATCATATTCTGTTCCGACACTTCTGTAATTGTATTTCGACCACTAATCTAATTTGCCCTTTAACAGCATAACTGTTACAAGCACCACAAAGTAATTAAATTATGAAAAGAATTGCGAACGCAAGCCCGACTTCATTATTTATCAAAAGCAAGATTACCACAGGTCATAAATTCTCATTCCCAGCAAATACTCCAGCTTTACAGCAAATGCATGTTTTATAATAAGTGATGACATGCTATGAAAAAAAACTCTTAATATTCTCTTAGCCTCCCAAAATCATACACAATTTATGCAAGGCTTTTTTTTTTTAAACAAGATATTTGTACTAGTGCATCTGTGCTGAAATCACTGTTTAAAAAAAAAAAAAAAAAAAAAAACTTTCCTTTATGCGATAAAGTGAACTCACATCATCTGCACCGTCCATATCAGGCAGATCATCTTCCCCTCCCATGTTGTTCATCATCTGGAGAAACAAACATTCAGGAGCATTTAATCCGGGAAAATGTTTCGTAGCACTTAAGAGTAGTGACACATACCTCTGAGAATCGGTCATAGCTGGACAATTCTTCATCTGAATCATCTTCCCAGTCTTTCCAGTTGTTGAAATCAACACTGAGCCAATTAAACTACATTTAAAAAAAATAAATAAATACATTTAAAAAAAATAATAATAATAAGGGGGGGGGGGGGGGGTTATTCACCATCTCTTGACCACCAGATCATGTTTGAGGCAATCAGACAGCAAAGAAATATAATCCCACCTTGGCTTTTTCTTTTGTTAACCTTGGCCATGACTTGCCAGGTTCTGCTTTTCGTAGACAGCAGTACACCGACCTGTCTGTACGTTTGTGTTTTGACTCCTGGAAAAAGAAAAAACACAAGTTCCTTATAAGGCATATTGCATAGTTTTGCTGGTGTTTTTCATGCAGCTTAACCAACCAAAAACAAACTGAACACTTACACTTGGGTCAACACCCTCAAATAGTTCTACTTCATTATGATATTTGTTTCCATCAACTCCACCTACACAACTACAGAGAAAACATGAATCATAACAGTTTATACTATACATACATACACACAATCATGCAAGATTGTAGCAAAATGTTGTTAAACAGTGCTCGATACACGTGTGCAGAGCAGAATATATAGAATGACTAAAATGAAACATGATTCTCTGTAACTGAATTTCTGATGAAACTGATGAGTGAAACTGATGAGTGAAACTGATGAGTGTGCAAGCACAAAACTGTTACAGAGAGCCATGTGCGTTTCATTTTAGTCATTCTATACACACAAATTATAATTGATAATATACCTGAAATTAAGCTTTGATTTATCAAACTTCACATCGACGTCTTTGCTGTCTTCTACACAGAATTCAATAAAGACCGAGTCCCTTCTGTCGTACCACTTGGCAGTTGATGGCTGCCTGTTGAATAAAGAAAGAAGCATTCAGGGAATATGCAGTAAAACAAACATGCAAATTCTCTCAATACAACCCAACGACACAACAATCAAACTTGACTTCTTTTTCATGATACACCAACATGCTGACACATGTACTAATTTTATTCAGCTTTAATGACGTTCTGGTTACGCCCCATCCCTCATTTGGCGCTATAAGTTTAAACAGGTGGGAACCTACATATCCCACTTGGGCATGTTGAGGAGAAAAGAAGGAAAAGGGAGTCAGAAGCAAGGTGGTCTCTGTCCATTTTGACACCAACTCCAGCATAGTTTGAACGGGGCAAGTAAGCAACCTGAGCCTGAATCCTATCCCAATACAGGAAACGATCAATATCAGAGGTTCCCTACCACCAGGCCACGTACCGGGCCCTCACAAAGAGTGAATAAAAATGTATCTCTGAAAGAAAGAAAGGTAGTCTGGAAGATATTTTATTGTGAAAAACCACGATACGGGACATCAAACAAATTAACCCACGAGCTCCCAAAAAACAACAAACGTCTCTGGAGAGCTTCCTACTAATTCAGCGGAATGGCGAGTTGTATTTTTACGCACTTTTTAAGTTGTTGCTATACCGGTCCGTGAAAATAGTGTTTCACATGAAGCTGGTCAGTGTCACAAAAAAGGTTGGGGACCACTGGCGTAAACGCTACATGCACGTGGATATTTGGCAATTGCTGAAAAATTCAGTGACATCCATAGAGCCAAAAGGAATAATTTAAGTAGATTTTACATGGAAATGTTCAGCAGCAGGTGAAAGCTCCCCCCCAATATGCACAAGTACAAGTCAAAAGTGCAGGCAAAGAAGGATGAAAAATCTCAATAAACGAGTTTTACTAGTATCTCTTCAGTGTCATTTTCCTCTCATCCGAAATTTATATAAATTCCACATCAAACAAATGAATAAATAGCATAAAATTTGTTCCGACTTAATCTCGAAGAGGTAAAGGTACCGGTTCACAAACACCGGCACAGCACATAAAGACAGTCAACATGGGCAAAATGTTCTGGTACAAGTCAAAACCGTTAACTTGGAAACATGGGATGGGCCAAGTTCTATTTGGAATGCATTTTAAATTTGATCTGATGCCCAACTAGTACAGTGTTCTCTGGCAGACAGCCTACCGTCCACAAACACACCCACTCTAACTGAATAAGTTCTGGTAAATACATCATTAGTTTAATTAGGTGTGTCAGAAGAGGGAAAACACTAAAATGTTCAGGACACAGTGTACTCCTGGATTACATGGGAAGAGCCGTTGTCCTGGAATAACCCGAAGACAACAGAGTTTCGACCTAATAACACCATATATGCATTAGATCTCCTTGTACTAATGTCGCGTGATCCTGCTGTCCAGGGAATAGTAGACGTTACCTTGGTAACCCTAGCCACATTTAGGCACCTGTCTCCAACCGCACGTGCCGGTGGCTAGTAAGCAAACACTGACATGTGCAGCTACAAAACACTCACAAATACGGGGTGGAAATAGCATTAACTTGAAAACTGGCATACTGTCTTATCACGACATCTGTGGCGCCGAACGTTGCCTCAAGGTCGCCTGTTTAAATGAACTGAGCTCGCATTAAGCCGCTTTGAGAAGAGCTAGCGTCATCTAGCGCAGCTCCGATACTGCATCATCACGCCTTAACTGACTAGCTAACAATAGAGCTAATACATAATAAATAAAGAATAACTACACAAAATTAACAAGGATCTGGTGGAAGGGTTTTAAAAAAACATCCACATACTTAATAGGCTTGGAAAGCCAGCCATTAAGAGGATTAATGAACTGAAAAAACCCAAAACCTCATCATGCTAATTCAGTATTGTATAGTAGGCCTTAGCTATTAGCTAGCATTCTAACATTTTCTCGTATGTTCCATGTGGCTTGAGAACCACCTACACGGCCTGAAGTGATAGTGTGCAAAAAAAAATGTGTGACTGCCACATGGGTTAGTACAGTTAGCGGCTAAACGGTTAGCTTAGACGCTAAACAGAAACCACACCAATTTCTAGCACGTTTTGTCACCTAAATTAGCTAACGTTAGCATACTAGCATTACTTGCAGCCAACTTCTCCCCGGCATTACAATACTACTTCAGTTATACACAGTTCCTTCCAGTGGTCCTCGTGTCTCGGATACATGTGCACACAAGTGTTGGTGTCCGGTTCAGCAAGTTTGCACTGTAAACTCGGCTAATATTCTTTGCTAAGTGGCTAAATATGCGCTAGCTAGTTAGCTAACAGGTTAGCATATCTCTTTTTCTAGTAGCAAAACTTACATGTCGGGATTAACTTTCAGCTTTCAGCAAAATTACACTCTCTTAAGCGACAGCTTCACGGACGGATCTGATGTTTGCTCTGATACGCTTGCAAACGCATACACACAGGGGGGGGAAAAGAAGCAATTATCTGAAGCTAAGTGCAAATCTCCTGCTGACTCCTCGCGTGCCTCTCTCGCTCTCCACCGTTCTCTGCGAGCGGGCGCTATGACGAGGCTCCTACTTTCTGGCGTTTTCTACGGCGCGTTCAGGGAGTATGCGCGCGCACATAGCTTGTTATGTAGCCATGGTAACAGTGATGGTGGAAGAAGGTCTCACAGTTATGACTTAAGTTCTCATAATACTGAGACAATTATAATAAGAAGAGATAATTTTCTCAGATGTACACCACTCACAGCAAGAAGGTCCTGGGTTCGATTCCCAGCCTGGGCGTTTCTGTGTGGAGTTTGCATGTTCTCCCCATGTTTGCCTGGGTTTCCTCCAGGTACTCCAGTTTCCTCCCACTGTCCAGAAACATGCATAGTAGGCTAACTGACTGTTCCCTTAGGTGTATGCGTGTCGACCCTGCGACGACACTCTGGCGAGCTGTCCAGGGTGTACCCCACCCTCACCCAGAGTCGGCTGAGATGGGTGCCAGTCTCGCCGCGACCCTAGTTAGGATTAAGTAGCTTAGAGAATGACTAATTCTGACCCTGCGATGGTGTGGCGAGCTGTCCAGGGTGTACCCCGCCGTTGTCCCAAGTTGGCTGAGATGGGTGCCAGCTTCCCCACGACCCTAATTATGATTAGGTGGTTCAGAAAATGAATGAATGATAATAATACTGATCTAAGGATTCTGTTCTTGTGGCTCAGTAAGGGCAAGTTCCTTTCGTGGTACAAGAAAAAAATTCTGTTAATGATTTGGCAAGAAATATTGATTGAACCTAAAAGTATATTAGATGAATGCGAACATTCTCGTTATGAAGTGGTTTAAAGATTTTATATGCCGTTTTTATGGTTTCTCCAATGGCAAAATGCTGTGGATGTGCTGTGAGCAGAAAACTCTTCAGGGTGCATGGTCCCACTGTGTTTTATTCTTTATCCAATTAACTTCTTATAGGGAAGAACGTAAAAGTGTGATCACCTGACAAGACTTTATGACTACTGTGCTGCCTGAAAGGTGTATCTCACTGACCCTGTGAACAGTGACTCGCCGTTCATTTTGCAAAAATTTTGCAAATAATCTCCAAACGGACGTCATATGCTCCATCCAATCACTGATCGCATCGTGACCAAGTCCTTTTTACCAAATGATCTGCAAAGACTTGCAACAGTCACCAACTGTTTGTGTTCGTCAACCACTACTTTAATCATTCTCCTCCTTCAGGAATGACTTGTTAAAGAATATTTGGAGAATACAGGGATCACTCACTTTTCGTGGTTAATGGGGGGGTCGAGACCCCCTGTGAAGACCGAATTTCCGCGAAGTAGGATTGACCCTCCTGACTGACATATATGTACATGTATATGTGTATATAATAATCAATAAATATTCAACACTATAAATGCTTATAATAAAAATTAAACATTCAGAAACAATGCATAAGATATAAATAAAATATAAATAATATAAAATACATACCTGTAATTGTACATACATGTAAATAAAATGTAAGAAATGTCTCGACTTCCGCCTTTTCTGCCACACGAATGCTGTTATTTCAGAGACGTCCCAAACCGGAGTCGGTAGTGACTTTGCCGCCTTTCCCTTAACTATTTACCTATTTAATAGTGAAAGAGTGAAGGGACAGGCTGCAAGATCACTACTGCCTTCGGTTTGGGACGCGGCTTCTGAAATTTCGCAAGCTGATTGGTCAAAAAGAATTTCCCACTTAATCCGAGTCAGTAGAGACCCCTTGTGGCATTTTCATGAACTTTTTTCCATATTTTTGCTTACTTTTATTTTTTGATGAATATTTAAAAAAATCCGTGATGCACTGAAGCTGCAGAACGTGAAGTGTGATATAGCGAGAGATGACTGTATTTGACAAATAGTTGGTGGGCTTCTGTGGTTACATGATGGTAAAATGTGCTCAAGTTAATTTTGGTCATACTTGCTATCAGGAAGAGTCAGTATTTAAAATATATCTGAATGAATGACTTGTTTTTGAAGTGTTCTATTTTCATTTGTATTTTTTTAGTACGATAGATGAGCTAAAAAAATTTAGAGAAGACCAAAGAGAAGGTACATGGATGCACTGAGAGAGGATATGATGTTAATTGGTGTGAGACAAGAGGATGCAGAGGACAGGGATGGATGGAAACAGATGATTCGCTGTGGCGACCCCTGAGGGGAGAAGCCCAAAGAAAAGTAGTAGTCGCAGAAGTTGAGCTAAAAAATTATTAATCATGTTATACTCAGGTAAGTGTGTTGGGCTTTTCACACCTGAGCCTACTGGCTCATCAGGCCTGAGCGTGTCTCCGGTCTCCGGTTTCCGAGGAGTTCAACTCATCCTTTATGTCCGTTGCACGTTACCTTCCCAGTATTTTTACCGATAGCCATTTAAACTGCTGGGTGGAGAGAGGCACACTTGTTTTTTGTGATCTTAGCACGGTGGGGGTCTAAAACGGATTTGAACCCACCACCTCTCGATCATCAGCCCAGCACCCTAAATGTGAACGTTTTGATTTTTTTAAGCACTGTACTTGGGTTTTTCGTAATTATTTTAGTACTAGTTGATCCTGTAAATATCATTCAACGTATACTTCGTTACGCTTGCTTATTTTCCAGACCGCTTAATTCTACTACTGTGAGGCTGGTGGTGTAGCAGTTAAGAGTGCTGGGCTCATGATCAGGAGGTCTTGGGTTCAAATCTCTGTGAGACCCCCACCCTGTTAAGACCCCTGGGCAAGGTCTTGCCCACAAGTGTGCCTCTGTCCATCCAGCAGTATAAATGGGTACCAGTAAATATACGGGGAAGGTAACCTGCGATAGACCAGCGTCCAGGAGGAGTTGAACTCCTAGTCGCTTCACGCTACAGAAACCGGGGATAAGCACCGGCCACTGGGCTCGGGTGTAAAAGCCCACAGACCTTACCTAATTCTACTACTAGGGTCGTGTGGAGGCTGGAGCCTGTCTCAGCCGACACTGGGTGAAGGCAAGGTCTATCCTGAACGACTCATCAGTTCATCACAGAGTGACACAGACAACCATTCATCATCCAGTTTGCCTTATGCGTGTGTCTTTGGACCGTTGAAGGAAACTAGAGTACCCAGAGGAAACCCGAACAAGCACTGAGAGAACATGCAAACTTCACACAAAAACGCCTTCGTCCAGGATTCGAATCCAGGACCTTCTTGCTGTAAGGCACATGTGCTAAGCACTACACCAAACTATATTATAAATTGTAAGATGTGTTCATTATAAATGTATTAAATGCGCTTAGATGACTCGGATATGCAGTCAAGACACAATCTGAAACTAATCCGACACAATTAGTGAAAAATTGCCATTCAAAATGGCGCCGTGCAGTGGCCAGACTGCTGCCGGACTTTAATCCGTTGTGACGAACTTCCTGCTTCCCTTCTCACGGTTACTGGAAACTAGATCAAGGGAAGATACCAGCCACTTGATGTTACCGGCTACCCATGGTAAAGGTGGAGTAACAATAAGATTAACAATAATAATTATATTAATAAACCATGGTTATCCTGGGACGCCATGATAAAGTCGGAGTGTAGAGAATGGGACGCGGAAACAACCGGAGAGAGAGAACGGAACGCCAAGACACGGCGCTCGTGCGTTAACGTGGACTGTAGACGTAGACACGGCTTGGGGTGTACTGTGATGAAAGTGCCACGGTTATTACGGTCATGATCCGGCGTAATTCCTTTGTTTTGAAAGGTTAACCTGATGCAACGCTGGTCTTTATGCTTCCATCAAACATTCACCGGATTCCATCCATAGATTATCAACCGTATAGCGAGCTCTTCCGGCCGCACAGGAGGTGAGATTAAAGACAATGCTTTGCCTCTTCTTCTTCTTCTTCCTTTGATGCTTTTGTTCATGGGAAACAAAGTTGCAACACGTCCTTTTTGTCTTTGATCTTGTAAAGCCTGCCTGCTGTCTGATGTGCCGGTAAAAGTAATGTGCTTTCTGTCTTTTCTGAAACAGGGTGATATTCTTACCTGGCGTTAAGGACGAATTTATGGGATCACAAGGTAATAATAATAATAATAATAATAATAATAATAATAATACAACACGTTGTTGCTTGATTGCCGGGTGTTTGCAGTTTGAGGTGGAGAAGGAGGAGGCGGGGAGAGCCGCGCGAGCTCTTTGTTTATCCGGTGTGTGTGTGTTTTTTGGGGGTTTTTTTTTTTGTCGTCGTCGTTCAGAAATAGCTGATAAGGTTCTGCGCCGCGTCGCGAGCGCCTGTTGATTATTTGACGTTTGCTGCCGCCATGGACCCCCATTAGACACACACACACACACACACACACACACACACACACACACACATACTGACTTGGAGCAGATTTGTGGAGTCTGGAATATTCCGTGAAGAGACATTAGATGTGCTGATGGATTTCAACATCAAAAGAGCGATTTATTACGGAGTCGGGTTACACAGTAGAGGCAAGGAAACGTCGCGCGCTACTTTTAGCATTTTCTCCCCTCCACCACCACAGCCCCCTCCCCCCCTGCACAGTTTAGAGATACACTACAGGTGTGTGTTTAGTTACCACCTGGATGGTGTAATACTAAAATACCAAGTTATAGAAATGTAAATGTGCTTTATTTCACACGAGTTTACATTGAGGCCTGTTATTTTTTCCCTCCTCAGGCTGTTCTGTTGAAATGCTGTTTCTACATCTGAAAATAGCTTCATATTAGCTTGTATTAGCATTAAGAGCGTGCGACTACATTACTTTTCTTTCAGCTTCTCTCCTCAGGGGTCGCCATGGCGAATCATCTGTTCCCATCCCTCCCTGTCCTCCGCCATCCTCTTGTCTCACACCAACTAACTTCAGATCCTCTCTCAGTGCATCCATGTACCTTCTCTTTGGTTCCTCTCGGCCTCTTGCCTGGCAGTTCCAACCTCAGCATC
>JAQNCB010000003.1:26972747-26985288 GCA_030068295.1 Euristhmus nudiceps | reverse complement strand
ATGACACTCAAGACCTAAAGCCTTAGCGACCCCTCAAAGCCCCCCCCCCCCGTTTTTTTCCTTGGTTTTATGGATTACGCGACAGGAACAGCGAGTTTGGGGCCAGGCAGGCGTTCCCATTCTTTCTGAGAATCCTCAAGTAAGCCACCTACCACCGTTTTTTTTTTTTGTGTGTGCCACACGCGCAATACCTCTGCTCCCCCTGTTTCCACAGCAACAGCCTCGGAATCTACCATCTGCAGAACGTCTTCCACCCACTCCTCCATAAAGGCTTCCCTCGGCTGCCAATCATTAGACACAGAGCTCTGCCCACCCACCAGTTACAGCTGAATAAAACGCCTGGGTCAAACAGTGTTTATGTATCTCACTGCGCGCAAGCCCTGCATCCAAGAAAATTCAACATTTGCTGTTTAAACCGGGTTAAAAATAAATCTGAGAAGAAAAGCAAAGTCAGAGGAATTACTCTGATCAGTTTAAAAGAGAAAAAAAAAAAAAAAAAAAAAAAAAAAAAAAAAAAAAAAAATGCACTCTGAGGTTTAATCTTCGAGCACATTCAATCACACAAGTTAACATACTGATCAGACTGACATGGCAAAGTAGTACAACTTAAGCCTAATAAATTGTAATGAGTTCCACAAGGTTCGCACATCGGTCCCTTTAAAATGTTGTCGAATAGCAGGGTTGGTTCAATGATGCAGCCAATCTCAAAAAAAAAAAAAAAAAAAAAAAAAAAAAAAAAAAAAGATATTTCATGCATGATTGCTGATTCCGTACATTGTCCTGTGATGCACATGTACAGAATCTGGTACCGCCACGCCATGAAAAAGATTTGTGTTTTTCAATATGCACTATTTATACTACTCCTTTCTTTTATATCATGGATATCACGACTTGTTTCTATTTTGCAATACGTTTCATAGCTACACACTATGCTGAGCTAAAGCAGCTAATATAATGTTTATTTTTCGTCCCCAATTATGTATATAATACACTTAAAATTATGAATTGAAGTTCCTTTCAGGCGACGCAGTGGCGTAGTGGTTAGCATGTCCACCTCACAGCAAGAAGGTCCTGGTTCGATTCCCAGCCTGGGCGTTTCTGTGAGGAGCTTGCATGTTCTCCCTGGGCTTGCGTGGGTTTCCTCTGGGTGCTCCAGTTTCCACCCAGGGTCCAAAAACATGCATAGTTGGATAATTGGCTGTTCCAAATAGCCTCTAGGTGGGAGTATGAATGGTTGTGTGAGTGTCAGCTCTACGATGGCTTGGCGAGCTGTACAGAGTGTACCCCACCCTCACCCAGTGTGGGATGAGATGACGGCAGTCTCTCCGTGACCTTAATTAGGATTAAGCGGCTTAGAAAATGAATGACTGAGGTTAATTTCAACATTTAAAATTATGGATTAAAAAAAAAAAAAAAAAAAAAAAAAAAAAAAGGATTTGATTATAATTTATATACACACACAAAAGTAGAACAAAACTATTTTTTTTGCAAAGTACCACTAAATTACTAACAGTTTCTGAGCAACACTACACACGATATACATTTCTGTATTACTTGATGCATGTTCAATTAAATCATGGGAGTCATGCTATAATCCCAGTCTCTCCTCTAACCTCTTTAGCTCATGAAGCTTTGTATTCCTTGTTACAACGTTGAACACGAACATATCCCCTTCTTTTTTACTTTAAAGAGACCGATACAAATCTACACTGAAGTTTGATGCGGACACTGCAGTAGCAATTTTGCAAAATCAATGAGAATCTGCTCAAAAACCATGAAGAAACTGCTGGCGTTTCAGATTCAGGCAGTCTGCGGAGACGCGCATTTCAGAAACCCATGAGCATCTCTCCACCTATTTATTTCTGATAAGTCACGGGCGTTCACGGCTCGAGTGTGAGCGTGCATTCAATTGCCTCTGGTCTTAATGCAGCGATCGATAGACATGGGCACTGGGGATGTGGAGGAGCCATTTTTCAATTAAAGTTGACAAATTACACATCCTAGATGCTGGACGTGGAGATGGTTGAAGAACCCAGCTGGCCCACTCGCACAGCTTGAATAATAATATGGACCCTACAAAACTAACAATAATGCAGTACAGGTTCTTTAATTTGACAGAGATATGAGGAAAAGTACAGGAAAGGGGGTTAATACTTGACTGGGCCACTAAGTGTCCTGATAATAATGATGAACAGATACTTCTTCCATTTTTGGATTACAAAGAGGTGCCATCCAATCCCCATAACACTGGAGCATTGTGGGAAAATGACATCTTTGCTGCCAACTGCATGATTAGGTCCTCAGCTAAACAAGACAGTATGTTATTGGTGTCCGTTAGATGTCTGTGAGCCATCACAACTAAGAAAGGAAATTAGATCAGTTAGAACCATCTTTACTAACAATAGCATCGCAACAATGGGCAACACATTTGCCGATGTGGAAAATTATACGCAGGATCCTTCTTGGAGATCAAAAGGGAGAACCTTGAGAGGAACAGATGGAGATGGACAGGGCTGCTTGTGAGCTGCACATAGAAAAGCCAAGCCTCGTCATAGTGCAGTCCATCTGCTCAACCCCTTCATTCAATGCTACTATTCTTCAAGCTAATGAGGTCAAATTTGGTAAAAAAAAAAAAAAAAAAAAAAACCTTCAGAACTAGATCCATCTTCAAGCAACTTGGGTTCTAGACTTCCACCAGTTGCTGACAGGATGTTCTGTTACATGTAAATTACGCTAGATATTAAAGGTGTAAAGATTTACCTCCCTTACAGTTTGTGAAATAGTTTAGCTTTGAAAATACAGCCGTCCCTCGCTACATCGCGCTTCAGGTTCTACGGCTTCAGTGCATCACGGATTTTTATAAAAATATTCATCAAAAAAAAAAAAAATTTGGAAAAAAGTTCAGGAAAATGCCGCGAGGGGTCGCTACTGACTCGGATTCGGATCCCAGCCTCTTCTTCTGCTGGACAATTCGTCTCAACCCGCATCCCAAACCGAGTCGGTAATGAACTTGCGGCCTTTCCCTCAACTCTTTCACTATTAAATAGGGAAAAAGTTAAGGGAAAGGCAGCAAGCTCACTACCGACTCCAGTTTGGGACAGCTTTGAAATAACAGCATTCGTGTGACAGCAAAAGGTGGAAGTCAAGGCATTTCTTACACTTTATTTACATCTATGTACGATTACATGTATGTATTTTATATTATTTATATTTTATGCATTGTTTTTGAATGTTTAATTGTTATTATAAGCATTTATAACATTGAATATGTATTTAATATTATATACACATATACGTATATACAGGGGAGTTCGATCCTACTTCGCGGAAATTCGGTGACGGCGTCAGGTCTGGACCCCCATTAACTGCAAAATGTGAGGGATCCCTGTGTTGCTATTCGTCTATCAGTCAGTACAGTTTGCCTTACCCAGCCATTCACACTGTTTAGCCTTGGTGTCTTTATGCATCTTTGGCATCACACTTGCACTGAAATGTGGGTCGCGTATAATTTATTAGAATGGATGATTGCGCAAGTGATGCTTGTATGAAACTGAAAAAGTATTTACGTGGTACAAGTTCTAAGACTGATAAAATTGTCTAACTCGGGGCTCCCAGTTGATGCAGGTGCTTGACTATTAACCCGGAGATCGCAAGTTTGAATCCGGTTTAATGCACGTGGCTGGGAGTTCATGGGAGCTAATTGGCCGAGCTCTCACGGGAGGAAGGAACTGCATACACTCACAGCGATCGCCAGCCAATCATGGGCATCTGTGAGCTCATTCATATGAGGGGGCGAATAGCGTTTTCCCTCCAAGTGTATTAGACCGCCCAAAGATATACATGGTGCCACAGTTCGAAAAGAGGTGGGTGGCTAGCATGGCATGTCATGGAGGGGGTGTGTTCATACTTTCGCTACTCCCTGGTCGGTGGTGGTCATGTGACAGGGAAAGCAATACCTGATGGGTGGGAATTGGATAGACTAAATTAGGGAGAACCCCCCCCCAAAAAAAAGGAAAACCATGCAAGCATGAGGAGAACATGCAAAGTTTAAGTTCACAAACTTTCAGCCGTAATCTCCACTGTTCCAAACAAACATTTCTTTGAATACCTCAGCAATATAATTGAACACAGACAAAATAATGGTAAAGAGTCAAATGTAAACCCCTTTATGGGATGAAATCTCAAAATTAATCAGCATTTCAGACCTCAAAATAAGGACAAGAAGGCTGGGAGAGGTCATTGATTACAGAGAAGCGTCGTACAAGGGCAAAAAGAACTAAAATGGTAAGCATATTCCAGCCCCCCACCCCCACATGGTCATTATAGGTAGCTGGGAACAAGTCCTCATGCATTCCTCCATGAAAACCCCCCCCTGCCTCCCAAATACACTCCCTGTCCTCACCAAGACATAGCGTGGCCAAGAATCCATATGGGTCCCCACTGGGAATTAAACAAACAATGGCCTCCTCTTGCTGAGAATCAGCTATCCATGACCTTTTGGGCCTTAAGCATTCACAGGGGTCATCTGGGAGCTGCTCTTAAGGTTCCCACCTCTCATCCCATCCATCCCTCCATTACAAAAGTGCTCATTTATCTACTTGCTACTAATGGCACTAATAGTCTTCCATACCGCTACCAGCTCATCATACATAATCACCTGCCACATCTTGGATCCACAGAAATGTGCTACACTTAACATATTAAGAGCCGGTCTGCTGTCAGAACCTTGTGGCAAGTGATGTATAGCAGACTTTTCTGAGCCATCTCCTGCACTGGGTCCAGTTGGGCACCATGATCAAGAGAATTGATTTTTTTTTTGTTTGCCCATAAATTCAAGCTGAGCACCCGAGAGAGCTGTTTGGAAGCCTGATGAGGAGGTCAGTCCAATCAAATGTGAAGAAGCTTAATAAGAAAGCCTGCTTTTAAAATCCCAGCAGCCCAAGGAGAGAAGAGCTCAAGGGTGGATATAATTAGTGCCCTGGGAAACTGCATCCCGGGATACACGACAGGATCAAAGCCAGTGTATTACGGGAATAAAATAGTTCTGTTTCTTACTTTTTTTTTTAACGTTTTACCAGAGTAGTATGCAGGAAACACCGCAAGCAACAATGCAAGGAACAGTCAAGGGTTAAAGGCCTCAGCATTACCACAGTTGTTCTGCTGCATTTCGAGTTTACCTTTACAATTGTATGTGCAGAGCCTAAACTAGCATTGTACCATACAGGACAGGTACTACACATTCATTCATCCATCCATTTGCTGAGCCGCTTAATCTTAATTAGGGTCGCGGGAGAGGCTGGCGCCAATCTCAGCCAACTCTGGGCGAGGTACACCATGGACACCTTGCCAGGCCATTGCAGGGCCTGCACATATTTATTCCATTGTCTACTTCAGTCATCCTCCAAACCTCTTGTGTCCATCGCAATTAAATTTCAAAAAGACATTAAAAAGGGTATTGAGACATCTACACTTTTGGGGGTAAGAATCCCACATTTCTGATGTTGGAACGTCTACAATTTGGGTGTTAAGTAAAGTAGAAGAATATTGTCGCACACAAGACATTCATTTGGATGCTAATCAATTTTTCTATATTTCTACAGCCACATCATGCATGTTTGACAAAATTAGTGCAGTGGCGATCTCCAAACCAGTCTTGAAACTTCTGATTGGTTGGCGGGTAAATGATAAACCAACTGCCCATAATAACAAAGAATAACGTTTTGGTAAAATATTGAGCGGTAATAAATTACACAGAGTCTCCGGTTTGCTTCATCCATTCGTTTCCTGAACTGCTTGACCCTAATTAGGGTTGCAGGGAAGCTGGCGCCCATCTCAGCCGACTCCGGACGAGGGCAGGGTGCACCCTGGACAGCTTGCCAGGCCATCGCAGGGCCTGTTTGTTTCATGAATGATAAATGTATACAATAATATTAAATGTATACAATAATATTTAGTCTGTGTATTAAAGTTGTCGTGTTTGCTTGTTTTTAAACTAGGAATTACCATTTAGCCCATGCTAGGACATTACTCATGTTTTTAGCTACTGAGATTTGGATTAAAGCCATTTGATTTTATAGAGCACACACACACACACACACACACACACACACTCACACAAATGCTAAAATATAATTGATCCCCTGGCTATTCTTCAATGATCCCAAATGCATGATTGCGACCCATTCTTCTAGACCTTACATGTTGACCAATTAAAGACAAATAAGATTACCCATCAGCCAGCACCAAGAGTTCAGATTCAATATAGCCAATCCATACATTTCCCCTGTTGCGTGTTGCTCCACCTGACTGCTAGGTCTTCCAAAGGCAGAAAAAAAGGAATAGGAAATGTAATTGCATTCTAAAAATCTAGCTGCATCGAGCTGATCTGTACGTCTCACGGGACAGGAGTTATAAAATATTTGGATGAGTAACAAAACGGCAGTGAGAAAACCTGTTCTAATTCTGTCCCCACAGATCGGATGAATGGTTGGAAGCTTTCTGAATCCCTGCTGTGTCCTCTCAGCCTTATGCACGTCCCTTAAAGCACACTTTGTCCCTCCACTGGCTCGTCTCCAAACATGCCAAACAGATCAAAGAGCATCTGCCAATCGAAGATCGAGGATGATCCCCGCAGGAAAAATTTCATTCAGCCTTTCCAATATTGGCACATGAACACCAAATTAGTCGTAGAAAAAGTGCTCGCACACAACATTTTATTTATTTATTTTTTTTTTTTACAGACTGCAGGCACCCAGACACCTCTCAGTGCTGAGGATACGAGTCTACACAATGTCCAGATACATCACACGTTAAAGCTACAACACAGTCGGTTTAGTGTAAAATCAGGTCAATGGGCTACACCAGGAAGCATTTGGGTCATTTGAACTGACTCAACAGCCAAGTGACCTTTCTTCATGACTACCTACATCACAGCCCTTATTCTTTTGGGTTGGATTCCGGATGATTCTAATAAACCGCCGCCAACACAACAGGGTGACTTGCATGTCGGATATCATTCTTTTACACATTTTACTCTGCAGAGTAATAAATGCAGGTCAGCATATCTGTGTCACAGCAAGAAGATCATGGGTTCGAGACCCAGGTTCGGGCATTACTGTGCGGAGTTTGCATGTTCTCCTCATGCTTGCATGGTTTCCCCTTTTTTTGGAGTTTTTGCCCCCATTTTTCTCCTCAATTTAGTCGTATCCAATTCCCACATATCAGATATTGCCTTCCCTATCACACGACCACCACCGGCCAGGGAGAGCCGAAAGCATGCACACGCCCCCCTCCATGACATGCAACTTTAGCCACCCACCTCTTTTCGAACTGCAGCGCCAAGCATATTTGGGGGCGGTCTAACACACTCGACGGGAAAGCGCTATCCATCCCCTCGTACAAATGAGATCACAGACGCCCATGATTGGCGGGCCATCGCTGTGAGTGACAGAAGTGAGCGTATGACGTCCCTCCCTCCGTCCCTCCCATGAGAGCTCGGCCAATTAGCTCCCTTGGACTCCCGGCCACGAATGTCTGTGTCAACTGGATTCGAACTCGCCATCTCCAGGTTAATAGTCGCGCACCTTGTCGATTCACCACTCGGGAGACCCTTGTGTGGTTTTCCTGAGGGCACTCCTGTTTCCTCGCACAATACAAAGATATGTATGTTAGACTAGGGCCGGGCCAAGTTATCCAGAGTTGTGTATGTGTGCGTTAGCCCTATGATGCTTCAGGGTGTACCCCGCCTTCGGCCCGTTTCGGTTAAGATAGGCATCAGCCTACCCTGTGACACTAGCAGGAATAAGCGGTTTGGCAAATGAGTTAAAGAGAAACATTTGAATCTTTACACCTTCCACATTCAACGTATTTATTTATTTATTTATTTATTTTTATTTATTTTTTTTTTAAATCATCGATCTCCTGTTTTCCTTTCAACACTTATTGTGTTGACTTCAACTGGGCAACAGCCCAGGAGTTTTCCTGGCAAAACGTGTGCAGAACACCAGTCTGTTTAGTCTTCATCATCAATAAAAGGGTGTTGCGTTGAATCCAGGGAAGAAAAAAAAAAAAAAAAATTTTAATTTGTAATCAAGACAGCAAAGCACGTCTGGGTCATTTGGCAGAGTTCATTCCATTTTTGCCAAAATAAGAATTGCTTCAAGTCGATAAAGCAATTGTGAATACCGTTTTTCTCCCGTCGCAATAATCAAGACACGAAACAGGATACGCTTTCAAATCACCCGTCATATCTTGAGACTTAAATGAAGAAAAGATTTCTATGTCGAACCGTCTGACAACACCTCATGAGTGTGAGAGTATAAACCCATTGGAATAGTTGACCTCTTCTTACTAATGTACACGACATGTTCCTCCTTCAGAACTTTAAACAGTATATTAAGCAGGTTAATGAAAAGCAGCTGTCTGTCTGTAATATGCAGCTACATTAGACTATAACACCAGACTGTCCTTCAGACCTTCAAGTCTCCAGGCTAATACTAACCTCACATCATATCCATCATGTGAGTGGAATGATATTGTAATTTCGGGAAGGTGAGGTGACAAAAATGACCACATAAACATATTTCAAGGTATTTCTACAACACATGATATGTTAGAGCTTGGAGGGAAACCAGCTCAAAATCAACTTTTATTTATTTTTACTCTATACACTTACATCTCAGGAAGTAAAACATCGCCGTTCCACTAGAGTCCTACAGGTGGCGCTATCTACACTATTCTTTGTAGCAAAAAAGCAGAAAAAATGTAATATCCTTTATTCATTCATTCTCTGGACCGCTTAATCCTAATTAGGGTCGCGGGGAGGCTGGCGCCCATCTCAGCCGACTCTGGGCGAGGACAGAGTACACCCTGGACAGCTCACCAGGCCATCGCAGGGCAGAAGCACACTGACGGTGATGCAGCTACTCTTGACAAAAGTCAGCAATGGTTCTTTTACATCCCTCTCACCACAGACAGTCAGAGACATCGCCAGCCTTCGATAACCCAGTTAGCTGCACTGGGGGGACAGCAGTGACACCCATCAACAGTGGGGCTTGAACCCCCAACCTTGGGGTTGGTACTCTAGCACCCTACCGCCAGGCCACCACTGCCAAAATCGGGATATTTATGGAATCTTGATACTTGCAGGTTGACGATACAAATCCAATCAGCGGCGCCGCATCATATTTAAAGCGTATCACGTGGTCCCTGGTGATTCCTGGAGTGCCTACAATACACATTTCCGAACAAGTGCCTGAAAATGTGTCGTGTTTAAAAACTGAACTTTGAAAAAAATGCTTGTTTTTAGTCTGTTTTATTTAATTTAGCTTAAAAAAAAAAAAAAAAAAAAAAAAAATCACATTCAAAGTGTGTTGTGTCAATTACTCACAGTAGTGACATAATACTGGGAGATTACAACTTGGAAGTTGATGATCCACTGGGCTCGGGTGTAAAAGCCCACAGACCTTTACAACTTGGAAGTGGGTACATTACTAACGATCAATAAATGACGGGTACAGATGGATTTAAAAAAAAATTCTTTCTTCCACTTATTTTCGAATATATTGCAGTTGAAAATTTAATTTGTTTCAAGCTTTTCAGTGTTTATTGTTATTATTAACTACTACGACATTACTTTCAATACTTACTTTTTCATTTTTTATTTAATTGTTGATTTATTTTGTCAATGTTTGTTCCTTTTTTTATAACCACTGTTTGTCTGCATTTATTTTCATATTCAAAATGGACATTTTTCAATCATTCTGACTGTCATACCTCATACTGTCAGCCCTCATCGCGAAATATAAAGATTTTGACAGAGGTACGCAAATCCTTCCACTACAAATATCAGTGCAACGTAATTGAAACACCTGCAATCTGACAACTCTTGATATTTTATGCAGCACTTCCATCCCCATCCTGACAATAGGTATGCGCCTGTGACTGGACACCACAGAGTTAATAATCATCCACAATATGCAAGACAATTATGCAGCTTCACCGTAATGCAGCTCTGCAGGTATAATCAGCTCATTATGTGATAACCTCTAATTTCAATTTTGTTAAAAATAAAACGACACTAGAGGGTATGCGAGTGTTTACCTGACGTGTCCCACAAGCTCAATTCCACACGCTGCTCCTCAAGCTCCAGGCATGCTGTGTAGTTCTCAAACACGGTGGGAACATACGTCTGTGGACACACATCACAGTCCTGTCTATTAGCATCGCTGCCAACACACAGCAACCTGACAGCACTGGGTGAGAATGGAAACTAGGCAGCGTGTCATGAGTAACCATTTTCATTATACCACCAATTTATATAGAAATAATGTTGGATCATATTGGAAAAAAAAAAAAAAAAAAAAAAAAAAAAAAAAAAGCAGGAATGACCAGCACATGTATGTATGCATGTATGCAATATACTACCCTCCACTAAACGTGCAAAAATAAGTGTCCCCTTCCCCATTTTTGATGCTCTTGGGGTATTAGAAATTTTTGCACACTAATTCTTGAAAATCATGAATTAAACATTAGGCAATTATTAGTCTGTGCGTCACAACTTACTGAATATTCATAACAGCTGCAGGACATCTATGTGTTACATTAATTTCTTTAAAGCCCCAGTGATCCAACACAAAAGACACTAACCTCTGGGTAGCAATCCTTTGCCAGGACCTGCAACATTGCTGTTTTCCCGCATTGCACATCACCAACCAAGACCAGTTTACATCTAATCACCAGCGGCTGTGTGTTTCTCCTCTCCTTCATTTCTTTACTCTTAATACAGACTTGCAAAGAAGAGAAAAGGCAGGCAGACAGATAGATAGACAGACAGACAGACAGACTCGGATCCAACCTGTGCAAGTGCGCGCCTGGAACCTGCTCCACAGTTTAATGCGACTGACTTAAGCGGCTGCGGAATTTTATATATGGAGCCTGGACAGCCAATAAGAATGGAGCGCTGCTCTCGACAGCCAATGGAATCGCGACATTTTCTGCCCGAGCGTCTCGCCTTTGCTCCACTGCCCCAAAACCTGTGGCGACATCCAAAACGGCAGGGCGTCTTTAAATAGGCTGCTAAAGCCATTAAAATATCACTTTTAAAATCAAATATCAACACGGGCTGAGTTTAGGAGCTTACTCATCATCTGCATGGAGTAGCGTTATGGAAACAAATCATCACTCATTTTCTGAGCTGCTTAATCCTAATTAGGGTCGCAGGAAGGCTGGTGCCCATCTCAGCCGACTCTGGGCGAGGTCAGGGTACACCCTGGACAGCTCGCCACGACATCGCAGAATAACACAACCATTTACACACACACACCGAAGGGAGAGTTGAAACAGCCAATCAGCCTGCTGGGCATGTTTTTGGACTGTAGGAGGAAACCGGAGTACCCAGAGGAAACCCATGCAAGCACGGGGAGAACTTGCAAACTCCACACAGAAACACCCAGGCTGGGAATCAAACCCAGGACCTTCTTGCTGTGACGTGGACTTGCTAACTACGACGCCACCGTGCCGCCCAACACAATTCATTTTCATATCAAATAAAACTTGTGAAATTATGGATAGATTGATAGATAGATAGATAGATAGATAGATAGATAGATAGATAGATAGATAGATAGATATTAACAAGAAATTATTGAATAAGTGTTTAAAAATGAACATTATTCATTTAACCATTTTTCATTTTTTTTAGCATAAATTAGATTTTCAAAATTAGCTGCAATTATTTTACTTATAATCGATCATTCATCCATTCATTTAAAAAAATGTATTTCAATAAAGTTAAATTTTATTTCACCAAAAAATTTTTTTAAATCATTATATTATATATGTTATTTCATATTATTATTATTATTATTATTATTATTATTAATAATAATAATAATAATAATAATAATAATAATAATAAATGATTTTCAGTATTGTTCACTTTTGTGAATATTTTTTATTTTGGACTATGACTGTTGTTGGGGACACCTTAGGGCAGGGATGGCCAAACTTATCCACAAAGGTCCAGTGTGGGTACAAGTTTTCTCTTCGACCAAGCAGGAGCCTCACCTTCCACCTGTGAACGAGCGGATCGTGTAGCCTTTTGCTTGTATGCGGCAAAACCTGAAGCCAGACTGGTACCATCTTGGTGAGACCACTTTACTATTGAAAGTTATACTCAAATAGCATGCAAAAAATAAAAAAATGGAAATAATTACTTACAAAGTGTTATACAATTGATTCACATGTATGAGACAAGAGGATGCGGCGGACAGGGATGGATAGAAACAGATGATTCTCTGGGGCGACCCCTGAGAGAAAGAGCCGAAAGAAAAGTCATTCATTCATTCATTCATTTTCTAAACCACTTAATCCTAATTAGGGTTGCATGGAGGCTGGCGCCCATCTCAGCCGAGGTACACCCTGCCAGGCCATCGCAGGGCAGAAACACGCTGACGGTTATTCATCTACTCTTGACGAAAGTCAGCAATGGTTCTTTTACATCCCTCTCACCACAGACAGTGAGAGACACGGCTGGCCTTTG